>JANTPZ010095832.1:0-20723 GCA_025593235.1 Vachellia pachyceras | reverse complement strand
GCAATGGCGAATGAGGTGACCCTGTTGGATTTCTGGCCAAGTCCCTTTGGGATGAGGGTTAGAATTGCGCTTGCCGAGAAAGGTATCCAGTATGAGTACAAGGAGGAGGACTTGAGGAACAAGAGCCCTCTGCTTCTTCAAATGAACCCGGTTCACAAGAAGATCCCGGTTCTCATTCACAATGGCAAACCCATCTGTGAGTCTCTCATTGCTGTTCAGTACATTGATGAGGTCTGGAGCAACAAATCCCCTCTGCTTCCTTCCGATCCTTATCTCAGAGCCCAAGCTCGATTCTGGACCGACTTCGTTGACAAGAAGGTTCCTTTCTGCGCTTCATTACTTTAACTTCTTTTAGATCTCGATAATTTCTTCGCATTGTTTCCACAATTGATGCAACATCTACACTGGATTGCTGCTTCTTTGCTATTTACCTCTGATTCTTGTTTGCATGTCTGAGGGAGGGAATAGTGAATAACATGCGGATAATATATAATATTGGACCTTCTTTTATTGTTTTTTAAGATTTTGCAGATCCATGTGACCATGTCGATTTCTCCTGTGTCAGAATGTTCATGGGAAGCCGCCGTACTTGCTGACTCTCACCAAGTTGTGGGGCTGATATCTCAGTTTGAAAGTCCTGTTTTTTACATTCCTCTGCATTATTTTACAGGGAAAGAAGGAAAACTATATTCGGGAAACTATTATTTGAATATAAAAATGTTGTCGGTTCAGTACTAATGATTGCATGTATCTAGAAAGTTTTGAGATGTGCTTATTGGCAAGAAAGCATGCTAACCTGTGAGCGATTGACTGTTTTCCCATCATTGTGTTGTTTGTTTATTTAATAGGAAATTGAGCGTTGCTGTTATTTGATTTTCCTTGGTCTATCTCATGTGCAAGTTGTGAATTTGAAACAGATATATGATGTGGGAAGGAGACTATGGACAGCCAAAGGAGAAGAGCAAGAAGGTGCGAAGAAGGAGTTCATAGATAACCTGAAACTTTTGGAGCAACAGCTGGGAGACAAGCCCTACTTTGGAGGGGACAATCTTGGATATGTGGATGTGGCACTTGTTCCATTCTACAGTTGGTTTGAAGTCTATGAGAAGTTCGGTAACCTCAACATAGAGGCCGAGTGCCCCAAGTTCATTGCTTGGGCCAAAAGATGTTTGCAGAAGGAGAGTGTGTCCAAGTCTCTTCCGGATCAGCAGAAGGTCTATGACTTTGCGCTCCTGATAAGAAAGAAGTTTGGCATTGAGTAGCTTCATGGAAGACTAACGATCTTTAGTTGATCATTTGCTTCACCTTTCTGAATTCTAGTTAGTAGTTTTATAATAATATGACGACTCTGGTGGGCCCTACTACATGTGTTTGTCAGTGCTTTTGAATTTGTACTTGGTCTCTGTTATATCCTATCATATGTTGCGTCGGTCATTATTACAATGTAGTGCCTTTTCCTGAATGTGTACTGTGTAAACAGATTTGGCTCCACTAAAGATTGCAAGTGCATCCTTTCTTTTTTTTTCAATGGAAACTGGGATCTCGTTAAATAAACTAAACAATACAACTGGAATGAGGGGACGGGGAACCCCCGCCCTCCACCATATGTAGCACATAGGTTTGTGGGTGTTCAAATAACAAAAATTTCCCAACAACTCATGAGCCATTTTGACTCCTTTATCTGCCACCATATTACTCTCTAATTTGGAATATGTTGAAATGTAATGTTTCACTTTCTACATATAATTAATCTGTCTTCATCTACTATATCCTTAAACTAGTGACTAGCATCACATTTCCGAATCACTAGATTAATAGATTAATTGCAAGTGCATCTGTTTTACTGAAAATAGCAGCTCTGTTTTCTGTTTTTTTTGTCTTAATTACACACCATGAGTAACCTGAATATGAATTCTGTATGGACGCAATCATCAGGATACTTTTTTCTCAATAATCATATGACAGGAAGAAACAGAATCAAGGCAAATCATGAACAAAGGACGAAACTGAATGCAAGCAAAAAGAAGGAAAATGGGATCACGATGATGGGAGCCTTCTGGTTGGGTGTTTTAGTAACAAGAAATTGCGACGATCTTTGTTTTCGGGCCTCTTGCCTTAATATTCCCATAATGCATATTGAGTGATTAGGAATTACTTGAGTTAAAATTATCGAATTCTCCACTCTAATTTGACTTTTGTAATTGAGCTGAGCCTTTATTGTAGACGAGTCCTTCAAAGTTGAAATGGAAGCAAATTTCTCTTTTTCATCTTGATGCACTTTTGATTGACTTTTTTTATACTAAAAAAACCAACTTAATTGATGAATTTATTATTTTTCTTTAAATTAATTCATCTTACTAATAGAATAATATATAATCTAGTTAACCGTATCAGTATTTTAGAATATGTAACAATGAAGTAATTTATTTAATTTTTCTGTAAAAGTCAACTAACTCATACATTAAAGATAACATGTATGTATTTTTTTTGGCCAACGATAACATGAAAGCATTAAGAATTATGCGAGAGACAGCAAGATATAATGGCGCCACTAGGATTTGCTGACTGAAGCCATGAGATTTGAGAGGTGAATTTTCTTATTAGAGTTGAACCTGCGTTTAAAATAAAAACGAAATAATACATTATTGTCTTAATTTTGTTGTCCGAATAATACGTCCTAAGTTCACCACTCCACAGGAAAAAAAACATTATCTTTCTTTTTTGGAAAAAAAAATATCTAATGAAACACTATTGTTCATGTTTGGTAAATCGTTCCTCCGACGGTGCACGTAAATCAAGATAAAAAACATTTTAAAATATGTAAAAACACCTCAAAATTTGTAAAAGTATCTTGATATCTGTAAATTCTTATATTCCGTAAATTCTTCTCGGGATCCGTAAACTTCTTTCTCCCAACAGATTCCCAAACACATAAATAGTCAAGATTTAGTTATCAATTATCAAGTAGATGCAAGTATCATGCGTTAAGGAATAAAACAAATAAGTATATTATTCAGAACTCATTAACGGAACAATCTATATCAACAACAAAAATGGTTCAATTGATAAAAAATTAGCTTATAATTCTAAAAAGTGGATAGGTAAGTCATGAAACTCAATTCGCCGAAACTTTATAAAAAATGAAAAAAAAAAGATAATTTCTTACCAGTTATGTACATTGATTACAGGAAAGGCCCGTTATAAATTCCAAAACTAAAATTGGGTTGGATCTAAACCGTTATGTTGTTAATAAGATCTGCGAGTGCTGTGGGAACCATATATTTAAGGTTATAGCATGCAAATCAAAATATAAAATGACACGTGTATGCACAACCATGTTCAATATAGGGTCCATGCATGAGCACGGGCAAGGACTTCCATTACATCGTCATCTTGCCAAGATCATTTACAAAATATATTTCTACATTCAGGATCGATCTAGTACATGTACCTGTGATGAGACAACAAGGCGTCATCATAGCTACTACACATTCATTCTCCTGTAGCAGCATTCTCTGCTTGTCAAACAAAAGGTAGAGATACCTAAATGATGCACATCCTACAATAGCAGGGTTAGTGCAATCTAGTTTTTTTTCCAAAAGAAAAAAAAACGATTAATGCTTTTTTAACATTATTTCACGCTCCTCCTTCAATTTTGGTGTCGAATATCCGATATTTTCTACTGCCCCAGACATCATGTTCAGAAATGTAGTAAGACTTGATGCAAAATTGCACCCACGGTGGGTTTCTTAAGGCACAATTGGTTGCTGTACTATCATGAGATGGCACTACTCCCAGTAGCATGTTCATCTTCTGCGTCAGAATGCAATTCTCAGGATACCCATCAAATAGTTTTTCCTGTCATAAATGAGAAATGATCAGGCACACAATATAGATAGCCAAGAAACGGATGGGACTTGGTCTTTGAGAAAATTCCATTCCAAATTCTCAGCCAAGAACCAAGTCCTCTCTAACTGCAGCGAGCAACCATCACCTCTAAAAGAGTATAAAGTACAGCATTATCTGAATACAAGTAATGAAGTAAAATTCTTCAGGCCAATAAATAGATTAAAAAATGCCAAGAATCTACAATAATGAAAAGGTACAGAAGAAATATTTCTTACCCCGTCCTCAGCATACACGTAAGCATGTATTCTAGCCGTAGGATCCTCTAGTGTCAGCCGCATCCTATATATCCCACTCTGAGAGCGGAAATTTTCAGCTAGCCATGGCAATGCTGCTACCACTCGAACAATACACTTGAATTTAGCTGTCACCTACTCATGCAAAGAGGGGGCAGGGGGATGTAACATCAACGAATCCAAATGTCTAAGATGAGCATTATTCTTTAAGAATTAAGAGCAGTGGCAGGCAGTAGAGATAATTTTATCAAGGGGGAACAAGGAGAAAGAAAGAAAATAAAACAAGTAGTAGAGTATTCCAGGATACACTAAGTGATGAAACCAAAGCCTGCATGCATAATGCAACATGGTACCTGTGAATGGGTGAGGGCATCCATTAAGGTAGTGAATGGGGCGTCTTCATGATCAACCACTGTAGGAGCAAGCACAATCATAATATATCTTGTAACAATAATATCCAATGTATGATACTCATAGTTTTATGGAAAATCAGAAACAATGATGAACAAGTGATACCTGAATACAAGAAGTCCAAGGTAAGCTCGAAAAAGGCATTCTTCTACAGTTCATTGACATTCTCTCCCCATACAATCTGACTCAAATAAATAAAAAAGAGAACGCCTCAAAACATCAGTTTGATTTACCATTCAATCATCTAAAAAGTGAACAGACTTGAAAAACCACCTTTCCCGCTCTTGTATGAGATTATCGTCTTTTGGTGTGTACCGAATCTTTGTGGTAGGAGTCAACACACCATGCCATAGTCCTGCTCGCACTTCAAGATGCATATTGACAATTTTGACCCACTTGTCAACATCTAAAAATTTTAGATGGCTCTTCTCAATGTTTATGTCATATGTGATCCTCAAGACTGACCCAACAGTAGGGAAACTGCACAATAACTCTCTTGGAAGAGGTTCGGGTTCAAGATGTAAAGGAAGAGGATTATGTAGTTCATCTTCTGGGCTGAAATTTATAAAAATACCATTAAATTTCTTTGGCAATAGTGCAACACAATCAGTAATTAATATATACTAAACTAAAATATAAACAGATCGTTCTTTCGTCTAGCCAAATACTTTTAAATTATATTAACTCACTTTGCACTTATACTGTTTGGCGGCAAATCAGTGCCATCCCAAACGAAGATCATCCATTCATGATTTGCAGTCTCACAGCAATGAAGTACCTTAATTTGTAAAACAAGTAACAAGGATTACATTGTCAGAATTATATAATAGCGAAAAGGGTAAAGTCGTTCGTCTTGTTTAACCACCAGAGAGCAAGGGATCTAAGAGAACAGTGGCATGCATTGATAAAGAAAGCTCAACATGTGCATAGCAACCTTAAATATTTCAACCATACATAGGTGATAGGTCTCTCATAATCAGATACAAAAATCAGAACAAGAAAGATACCTTGCATGCCAGATCAACAAAGCAGTCTCCTTCCTTGATTTCTCTGAAAATTGGAAACTTACTGGAATCTACACAGCAAATGCAAACCTTATTAAATATTCACACATGAAACTTGCACCAATATAGCATGTAAGGTGATGAAATTAAGAAAAAACCAAAAGCTATCATGAAATCAAGGATCTGTAACACAAGTATTGCTTTCAGTAGTAGCTAGTTCTTGATTAAGCAATAGCTATAACAAATCTAAAAAACACATCTAAAGGCCTGTTTCACAGTTTATATGGTTTCTGAAATCCATATATATGTGTACAATTACACCACAAAGTTGCAACACATGATGCAATGTGCTGTGTGACTTGAACAATGCACATCATTATAGTTTGGAGTAAACAACTTAAAAATGAATCAGCTGCTTTCAAAATATATTGAATGTTACAATCATAGACTACCTTCAATAACCTTAAAACTGACCAGCCACTTTCTGAGCTTGTCTATGAGTATTTTGTCCGTATCTCTTGGATGAAATTTTGAAGAAACTTGGTAAGGAAGAAAATCATCACTGTCTTTCCCATTATATAATGCAAAAGAGGAGAACTTTTTATTGAAGACAGCATTTACTTCATCACCATGAGTTTTTATCTACAAAATTAAAAATCATATATTCAAAACTTAAAGAATAAAGAAAAAGAAGAAGAGTCTCCTAGAATCCTAGTTTATCACACACTTGACAGAGTTTACCATAAAAAATTAGAGTTCATCTTCAACATAATTTTTTTACATGACAAATTGATGCACTACAAATGAAATCAAATCCAGTAATATAAAGCTACTTAAAGCTGGACTATAACCAAAATTAATTTTACAGAATTTTCAAAGCCCCTTCATGTGCAGGGTGAAATGTAAAATATTGGAAACAGATATGCATGTGTTTTTTTATAATATAATCCTGAATATCACGATATAAGAATATCATGCACATTTTATCTATTGAGCCAGCTGAAAGCAGTTGAGTTCTGATACTCTCACTCTAGTCCTAGAAGGAAAGTGTAGATGAAGTCCATGTTTTGAAAGAACTTAACATGGAAGACTGAATGTAAAGATCAGATGATAAGCCAATTGTAATCAAACAAGACAGCAATTTGAAGCTGAAGGATTGAATTAATAAGAAATGAATTTTATTTAAAAAAATTAGTCACCAGCATTCAGTAATTAGCACAATTTATTCATTATTCGTATCATAAAGATTTGATAGGGTTTTATGTTGGCTAAAAAGGGCCTAACATAACCCTCCTTTTTGCCCGGGCTTGGGACCGGTTATAAAATATAGGCCGAGTTTATCAGCATTCAGCAATATAAAGTTAAATATAATTAACAAAATTGAGCATATTATAGTCATCTATAGTCATCCTCCAATCAATATAAGCTGGAGATCAATGACTTATATTTCTTCATTTGAACTCACACTCCACTCATGTGATGCATGCATGCTCTTGCAATTCAATTCTAATCATACTAAGGCAGTGAACTTGTTTTTGTTGAATGAATCACTGGAATTATAAGAAAACTCATGATTAAGTAAATTTGTATTAATATACATTCTACATGATAAAAGATCAAATAAATAACATGTAATGATGAAAAGAAATTTTTTTAATATGACACATCAACAAATTGATCAAATAAATAACTCATGTGATGCATGCATGCTCCTCCATTAAGTAGATTATATTCAAAACTAACCTAAAAGTCTAAAACATCATCTACAATATTCTTAAGAAGTTCACTACTATATACATGCAAAAGTCCCCAAATACACGTCACTCGGATATTGAGCTTATCCACCAAAATGTTCTTGCTATTTTGAAATCTACAGCAATCTATTGAACTGACAAGAATTTAATATGAGTCTGTCAAAGTTTGATTATCAAATTTATTCAAGGTGCTTGACCAAGATGGCTAATTGCTTTCTTTCTTTCTTTCTTTCACTATTATCATTCTTCCCGCCTTTTGTTTTCTTTCAAGTAAACAGAAGCGCCCCTTAACTTCACAAGAAAACCCACCTCACAAGAGATAAGCATCTGAGTCGTACCATAAAACCTGCACATCTAAAACCCTAACCTGAGAATTTAGAAATCCCAAATATCCTCCACATGATATAATATCATGAAAGTTGGCAAAAAAAAGAAGGTACAATGTCATGAAAATTGTTCTAACGTAGTAGATATTTCCCATCACAATGTCATGCTCTAAGCCTCTCATTATCATTGCCAAACTGCAATTTTTCCCCTCAAATCCAAGATTCTTTCAAGCATCCAAAACATAAGCATCATAAGAAAAAATCATTATTTCAAGGACATTAAAGTTAGTAAAAGAACGACAGAGTAAACCAGCATATTACCAAACTTTACTTAAAAGTAGTTACAATGTAACAAAGACTAAATTCACAGAAACAAAAAATAATCCATGGCCAACATTAGTCAAGAAAAACAAAGCAAGCATATTTCTATAGAATGTACAATTAAATCTAGGCTAAGGGGGCACTTACCACAACATTATGAAACTGAACTACATCTCCACTAGCAACAACATGAGGAAGTTTCTCTGAACTTTCAACAAAAATATTAACTGATATCCCAGGTTTCCCATACGACTCATCAATTATTCTTAGCGTTCGACAGTAATCTGCAGGAATTGTTTCCGTAAGCCAGCCAGAAAGAAAAGAAATAACCTAGAACTTACAGTTTTCCAACTCAACCAAAAACATAAACAAAATCATAGCCTTTTCGAGTTAACCTTCAGTAAAAAACTAAGATGGCCGAAACAGACATAAACTTGCAGAAGCGCAAATATGCAAACAGGACAGAGAAGAACACGACCCCATAAAGTATAAGACTTTAGTACCCATAGCATGAACTAGAACACGATCATGAAACTGGCTAAAAGCTTGCACCTTTTGGGGGTGGATCATCAATAAGTGACAGCCGTAAGTTCGGCCTTCGATTCATCATTGCCAGTTAATATCAAAACCAACCAAACTTCACTCTTCTAATACTTCACAAATCCTAACGACACGAATTTTTATTTTAAAAAGAAAGAGAAATTTAAATGATCCTTGCATCGTTTTAAGCAGAGAAATTTAGAACAGAACGTTTACCAGTGCCCCTAGTACGCCATGGGAAGCCAATATCAAGTATGATGCCTGCTATGTTCACTTTTTGATCGATCCATTTCATAGCATCTCGAATAGGAAGAAATTTGTAGCAGTCTGGCGTTCCCATTTCTCACTGTAATTCGCAGCGTCACCTCTGCACTGTGCCCGCGAGGAGCAGCCTCGGCGCCTCATCGAGTAAATAATACTACCCACCGCTGCCCATCCATGTAATTAATATAATAATTAGCACAAGAGTAGTTGATTTTTCAAGTAAATTAATAAGTATATTATAAATTATAAATGTATCATTAGATATATATATATATTAATTTATGAGTCAAGATAAATTAGTTTAAATTTTTTTAAATACATTAGTTAATTAAATTCTTTAATCTCCTCTAAAAGGTTAATTGGTTTCCATATTATTAAGGAGCATGGGTGATAATTAATAAAATAAAAATGTAATTTGCCCATAGGAAAGAAAAATTAAATTACTAACGTACAAGGTTTCAAGTTTGATAATTAGTACATGGATATTAAAAAAATAACACACATATTTACCTCAAAATGTTTGTATTTGTCAAGGTACATAAAATCGAACCGGTGATTGAACTAAATAAGGAAATGGGTTAGATCGAGGGTCATTAAAGGTATCCTACTTCTTGAATTTGGCTAGAGAAACCCCCAAGTAAAGCAAAACTTGAGCATTCAATGCCACCCCAACTTGATGCAGATAATTAATGCCTCATCCTTCCCCATGTACCTCACCACTTTCCGATGTCCTCAACAGGTTATATTTCTGAAAAGTGAAAACCTGGCCAAGCTTACATCATTACCCTCGTTGCCTCCCTCAGAACTCAACCTCATCTTCTTTGCAGGTCTTGCTTTCATGTCCTAAGCAAGACCTGCAAAGAAGATTGGATCCGCACATCCTCGAGGTCATTTGGTCTCTCTGTAAAAAAGAAACCTGGTACCAACGGTTTATCAGCATCTACCTCAACTCTTACTCTTCCAAAACTTATTGATGAGAACTTCTCTTCCTCGGGTTTTCCACTTCTATCACCTTTCCAACCCCTTCAATCATCATTCGGATATTACTAGCAAACCTTCCCTACAGCGGAATGTTATGAAATTACACCCAAAATTCTTAAGTGTTCATGTGTACTTCATTATTGCTTAGAAAGGGCTTCCCTCCTTTGTAAATTCGGCATAAAGTTTCTTACTACACAAGGGTTCTCATTTAGGATTCGTGACGCCTCCAGGATCTCGTCTAATGATCTAATCTTACTGCCTCCAGATCTCCTCTCCCTTCCGTTTTTTTAAAGTAACTCAGTCAATCTCCTAACTCAGAGGGGCGACTGAGTTACTACCGGGTTATAGTGAGTTGGTTCGAGTTAGACCAAGTTGCCATAATCTGAGTTCAACCCCAAACTCAGACCGGATTGCCAGCTGAGTCGCTAGTTTTCAACTTGACTTGGCCAGCCCACTCTGAGTTCGTGAAGCATATTATTTGTTGTATCAAATTCTATCATTATAATTGTGTTTTAATTTTGATATATTATCAATGAACTACAAATTTACATAAAAAAATAGGATACATAGTCATATGTTATTGGAGAACTTGATATGTTTATTTAAGGAACTTGCCCTAAATTTTTTCTTTAAAAAAATTAATTTTGTATGTTAGTTTCTTTGAAATTCTCATTTTAAATCATGTGTATTGGAGTTTGTTTTCATGGAAACTCCTTAATACATACATATATAATTAATAGAAATAATTTGTAGAAACAATTTTAAATTTTAGATATGAAGTTAATTAAGATTTTATAATTATTGTAGAAGTTAATATTTTATCTTACTTTTATATTTAGTGCTCTAAAATCCTAGTATAATTTATACCATGAATGAGGTTTGATATTTAGAACGGGATACTTCGGGTGGAATACTAAAATGAGTTATAAAATAAGTACTAAATACCATTTTTCATAAAATTTTTACAAAATTAATATGAGAAGCACATGCATTCCTTTGAAATCTATCTAATTTAAATCATTAAAATCAAAGAAGGTTTTTCCCTCATAAGATGTTTTACCACTTAATTCCCATTTAGAATTGACTTAATAAACTTAATTAACAGGTCTTATATTTAATAATGAAGTGAATACTAAATAACTCAACTACAATTTTTACGACGGGAATGCATAAATTTATAACATTCTTTAGTCAATATTGTCCTTTGTATTAATTCCAATATTTCTTTGTTTTTGACAAAATTCTAATATTTCTTTTAAATTTCTTCACTATTCAACATATTTTTTTCGGATATTTCACTTTTTCTAGTGAATATTTTATTTATTTTGTAATCCTTCCCGAAATAACGAAGTAAAGAATCATAACATTCAGTTTACGTTGATTTTTTTTTTTAACTTTATGTTCTTTTTCAAAGACCTAGCATAATCCAAATTTAACACCCTTATCCAAAGTCATAAATATATAAGTATATTTGATTCTCTAAATTTACATGATTTAGTTCCTTTAAATTTATGAAGTGTATTTTAAATATCTTAATAGCACCATTAATCTCATTAATCGAAAATGTTGATTCAGCGAATTGAAAGGGTAACCCTACAGTTAAAGACTGAGATATTAATATTAATGTTTAATTTAAAATATATCAATTGAAAAATATTTAAGTTAAACAAAATATAAGTGCGATTAGCACAAAAAATTGAAACTGATCTGAAAGTGGGTTAACTTGTGAATTCAAAACGTAGGATCTCATAACATTTTTGTTTTTAAAATTATTGTGAAGTTGCTGACAAGCTTCGATGTTGAACATGCAATAAAATAGAAGAATGACTTCACTTGAAAGATAAAGGAGGCAACCTTTTGTTGATAATTATAGGGAAGAACTCACAATAACCCCAAATGCACAAACGTAGGCATGTTATAAATGATTGTTTGTTTCAATTATCACAGGGAGGAATTCTACTCAATTCCAAACCTTCTCTTGAGCTGCAACACAAAGTCATAGACTTTGAATGGATGAGGCAGTGTGTCTGAAACACTCTGCCTCTGATAGCACCTTTTCACCCATTCCATGAACCTCGGACATTCCTCTTCCACGCTGAATTTGCACATCTTCTCATACGTATAAAACCTGCACGTGATTGGTATCAAGGCCATATCCCACAGTCCAAAATTATCTCCTTCGAAATAAAGCTTGTCCCCAAGTTCATTTTCCAAGAGCTTCAAGCAATCTATGAACTCCTTCTTCCCACTCCCTTGTTCTTCTCCCTTGCAAGCCCACATCTTCTTACCACAATCAGCTATCTGAATACATCAACTGATGTAAAGTAAGCAACAACGATATAAAAGCATCTTATTAACCAAAAAACTAATGGTTACAAGAGAACCAAACAACCCGAGTTTAGCGCTACCTGCATAGTGCATACATCAAACGAAATGACCCTGCCTCAGAAGAGCTGATTTGGAACACAAAATAACAGTTCAACTAAGGAAATATTGACAGTTATGTGTTGTTGATGCAGTATCATTAGTCAAATTCTAACTAAGCAATTCATCCTGATTGATCTGAGAGAGGATCAACCTTTTTGTCAAAGAAATCAATCCAGAACATGGCCTTGGCTTGTTTGTGAGCATCATCAGAGCGGAGACGGAACTTGTGGTTCCAAACCTCATCAATATATTGAAGGATGATGAGGGACTCGCAGATGGGTTTGCCATTGTGAATGAGTACTGGAACTTTCTTGTGAACGGGATTTGATTTGAGAAGCAGTTGGCTCTTGTTTTGATCCTCAAATATATCTTCTTCTTCCTTGTACTCAAATTCAATTCCCTTCTCCAGCAGAGCAATCTTCACTCTCATCACATATGGACTTGTCCAGAACCCCAACAGTACTACATGCTCCATTTCAAGTCTCACCGCTTTCTCGGTTCTGTCTTCTGTATTTAGAATACAAAATATGTCAGTTTGATGGGAATCAAGTCATTTCATTAAAGAGAAATGTCTCTGAAATGAGTCTTTGACAAGAAACTAAAGACGACTATGGAAAGTGTGTTTGACAAGAAACTAAAAAGAAGACTGTATATTGTATGGGGTAGCTTCTCCACAACTTAACATTTCTTATGGTCAGATTTAAATTTAAAAGTAAAATGACTTCTTTTTGTGACATCAGATATAAATAAACACATGAATCCATTATTGATTTATCATGGGAAAACAAGGTAAAGGCCAAGTATGCAGCACAATGATCTCAATTTTGATCTGACAAAGGGCCTAAAAGAAGATTTCAGTGGTAAAACAAAAAACAGAGCATCCACTGAGCATTTGGCGTTTATTACCTGTACGATTTTTCCACTAATTAAGGTTAGGCGCAGAATGACAAGGATACTTGATTTGGCTCCAACGATGATGACATACATAATTCACTATTTTATCATCATCACCATCAGTATTTACCATAATAATATTAAGACACTAATAACGGCATAGACAAATGCTAAGCCCATGGAAGTTTCCTAATATATTATAATCTCTTATGATAATGATAAAGTTGGAATGCAAAATCGGTAGAATTGATAGAGTTCATCTTTTATCTTCCTCACAATAAATTGCTAGCTTTTGAATAATTATTATAAATGCCTACCTTTATGCTATAAAATCAAATCAATTGCATTCAGTATGATTCATAATTTACTACCGAATACTGATTTATGCATGGGATCATGAAAAGAGATTTATCCAAAGAGGAAGAGGAGGAGGCGGCTATGGCTATTTAAGTCTATAAAAGGGCATTGTGAGCCACAAGGCATTTACTTCACCTAAAGTAGAAGATGCCAAATTATCTGGCAACTAAATTCCATAATTCTCCACTTAGTATTGTATATTTTATAGTACACTCTTGTAACCATCCATTATGCTAAATAATCTAAAATAAATTATACCTTGCCAATATTGTAAAAGTTCTCCATAGCTAGGCAGGCTTTAACATAAAAAATTACATGCTTAATGCATTATCCGAATGATCCACAGTACGGATATGCTAATCATAGCCTGACAAAAGAAAACAGAGTCTTCTTGGTATTAATATGTTACTACCACACCGTTTGATTAAAAAAAAAACAAAAATCGGGAGCTTTGGTAACTCATCATCATGCGTTGAGATGAGTCGTCCTCGAGATTATTATTTCGGGAGTACTATATTGAGGCTTGGAACAGGAAACAGAGCAAAATTCGTACTAGGGTACCATAATGGGAGGCCCATCAACAATGGTGGAGATTTGCATGTAATATCTTTCCACGTATAAGCTTTGTGATCCTGTCTGACAAACTCAAATGATAGTGCTATCATTGCGAGAGAACGGCTTGTGGTTTATTTCCAGAAGAATGAAGAGGAGGAGGAGGAACAAATAGAACAGAGCAACGAGTTTTACCCCCTTCGCTGTCAAGTGTTCGTTACCTATCTCCCCATTTGCGTGTTAAGTTAGGTCCCTGTCACTGTTTCGTCTGTCTCTATCTACTTTTGTCCTTACCATCTCGTTCGATATGCATTGCCGTTTGTAGGTCTCTATTTCTCTTGGGGTAAGTATAGAGGATTTAACTACGTTTGGTTTTGTTCATTCGGTTCTTCTCACCGACAAGCCCCCTCCACCTTACATCACCCCTCCCCCCTTTCTGTGTCAAAACCTGCCTTTCCTTTCTTGCTTGAAGATCTGTGAATATCGTCTTATATCAATAATAAACAGAAAATTACCAAATGTGAAGACTGAGTTACAAAATGAATTATGTTGTTGTTACTGTCACATGCCAACCAATAGTTAGGGAAAACGTGCCATATCAATATTTACATGGTTTGTTTTAGGCTAGAAAAGAAAATTTGGAGCTTGGATTTTTTTGGGGGCCCTGCACCCTCGGGTGCGGGACTAATGGTTCAATACATTTTCATTCCTATGACTAAGGGAGTTGATCTAATGCAAGATGATAACCCATCAGAATGCAAGATGATAACCCATCAGAATGTAACGATCCAATATTTAAATTCTTGCTCGAAGAGATATCTACATTTAGTGTCTGACAGTGTCTCAAACATAGGGTTAATGGTTCAACAAATTTTGATTCTGATGACCAAAATAAATTGGGTCTTGTAGGAGAGACTAACTCCTCACAATGCGGTGAATCATGGTTCAAATATCCACTGGGAGAGACGTCTACATTTAATTTTTGATAATATATCGAACATGATTGCCTCCAGGATATTTGTGTTTTAACAAAAAATTTGATTCCAATGTTATTGGGCAAAATCTATAATCGGAAGCTTAAGGCTTATTTGTTTCTGTTTCTTATTTTCCAAACAGATTCATAAATTTGTTTTTGAAAAACAAGTATTGGAAAAACAATCTATTTAGGTAATTGTTCTAAAAATTGTAAACTGAAACTAAAGGGTGAAGCTTGGATGAAAACACAAATATTCATATAGAGAAAAAGTCATTGAGAGGAAAAATGTTTTCCTAATTTTCCAAATAAAAAAAGAAATGCAAAAATAAAAATAAGAAAACATCTAAAAATTGTTTTGGCTTTTTAGTCTTTAAAAACATGTTCCTGTTTTTGTAAAAAACCTAACTAAAATTTTTTTCTATTTTTTTGTTTTTAAAAACAGAAAATTGTTTTTAAAAGAACTAACAATTTTTTTCTAAATGTTTGTTTTTAAAAGAACTAACAAACAGGCAGGATAAAATGAGAAGCATACAACTTATTTTAGAGGAAACAATGAACAAATAGCTCCATCTAGAATTCGGTTGAGATTTTTTAAAAAAAAATATTTGCATCTCCCTTTTCAATTCACATAGCATATTAAACAATGATAATTTTAGTAGAAGCTAACGCCTTAAAAACTTCAGAATGTCAAGTACAAACAGTCAAGTAGATGATAGAATCATCAAAGAGAAACACACACTTCCACATTAAAATAGTTTTTCTAAAAGTCAAGGAATTTGTAGATAAGTAAGCCTAGTCCATGTGAACAAGGGAACCAAACCAACGAGGAACAAACATGTGAGATCATTAAACCCTACACCTACGAGACATTCACATGGCTATTCTATATTGGTTTTAGTCTATTCAAGAAATTTTCTTCAACTCTGCTATCTCAAAAAGTGGATTTGCATGTGGTTCCTGCATTCCACCCCCTTTCCTTTTCTTTTTGACTATTCTTTTGCTGCTTCTCTTCTATTCCATTTCTTCTACCATTTTTCCGCAGCCCCCTCTTTGCCATTATCCTCCCTTGACTCCCAATAGAAACTCTCACTTTCTCCATTCCTACATTCACACCAACCCTTCTCATATTTTGCTGAATTGGCGACTTGATCTGAATCTTTTTATATAAGCTTCGCCTTAGCATGTTGCTTCCTCTCTTCTTACTTTCAATTCTCATTCGTTGTTTAGGACTCTCATGCTGAGTCTGTATAGCCAAACAGTCTCCCACTTCGTCATTGCTTTCTTTCTCCTCATCTTTACTTTCAAGCAGTGGCATTACTGGTGATGGGAGTTGAGGTAATTTAGGCACACTTGGGAGAGGTATAAGAGAGTTTCGCCTTAAAGTAGCGACTGAAGGAATACGTGGCGTCGTTGTGCAGATAGAAGCTCTTCCAGTCCTTTTAGGCAATACAAGTTTGTCAAGTATCTCAGGATTGTTCTCTTTTTCGGCATGATCAATGCACTTGATAGAGTTATCCAACGTTGAAAAGGGCAGTGAGGGCTGCATTAAGATATTGTTCTCCATAAGTGGTCTAGTTGAACTCATGAAATCATTCAAGTTCTTGTTGTGAGTTCCTAGTGGTTTATTTGCAAGCCCTGGTCTCATAGGTGTATTGTTTTGCTCTTGATGTTTAAGCAGATGCTGCTCGGCTATCTTTGAGTCTACATGTTGACGCGCTAGCTTTCTCTCAATCAAAAGTTGCGATTCCAACTCCTTGACCTTCAAAAAAACCAACACAAATAATGCTAAGAGAGACATTTAGAAGTAAACTTGAATATCACGGGTTCCAATATGATACCTTGTCTTGCAGAGTTTTAGTTTTAGTATCTCTCTCCTTTATCTTTGAATCTAATGCATGAATTGTTTCCTCCATTTTCTTGATTTGCAAGTCCTTAATCTTCATCTCTTGCTTGGTTTTTTCAGCCTGACAAAAGAGAAAAATTGTCGAAAATGCCATAGGTGGAACAAATAGAAAGGATAATTAAAAAGTACGAGGTAATCGTACATGTTTCTTGTATTTGAGAAGTTCAGTAGGATCCAATTGCCGTTTTGCAGGTCCTAATTCTATTCCTCTCACTCTACTAGCAAAGTTCAGAGAGCAAATCGTCTCACTTAGGTCACTTTCATTAGGACTAATCTGTACAAACATGAGTGTCTTTGAATCTCCTCCTAAAAAGCAAGTTTATTGGTCAGATATCTATAATAATATTTGCTTGCACAAATATGGAGATTCAAATGAAGCAGATCTAAAAACATGTTTCTGTAAAAGACCTGGAGAAGTACCTAAAGAGTCTTGCAGTAAGTGAGTGAGTTTGGAATTTCTGCACCATGAAGAACACCATAAACTTCAATACCAACAATACAAACAATATGGGGCCTTCTTTTCAAAATTTATATATATAATCAAAGCTGATATTTATTTTGATTACCTGAAAGGAACATGTAGGCATTTTGTTGCAAGAGATGATATAACATCTCCTAGTGCAGAGAGAGACCTATTAATATTCTGAGTTTCCTTGAGTCGTTCCCCTTGCACTTCTGTTTTAGCCACTCGCTCACTGCCTGCCAGGTCAACTAGCCATAACTTGCTTCTTGTGCATTCCCCATTCAACAAATTCTCCCCCTTAACCATAACACAATGGATGCTGTACAGAGAAGGAACAATCTTTCATAAGCACTGTTATTCTAACATGACATGTATAGAAGAGACATTTTTCAGGTACGTGTTTTCAATGTAGTTCTTCAAATCAATAGAATTGTAACACTTAAACACCTGAAGAAACACCTGAAGAAAGTTTCAATTTATATTTCTACTAAAAGAACTGATGGCAAACAACAAAAGAAACTTCGCCAAAGTCTTGTCATTATTTAAAATTTAAAGACTTTGACTAATAAACAATAAAAACAAACCAGTGGGATCGACTGCTGTGCTCGTTGGCATTGGTTGAGCCAACAGCCCTTGCGTTGCTGCCAGTTTGTAGGACTTCCCAGACTTCAGTCATGTTATTTACGTGTGCCTCCACCAGTCCCGGAACATGGTGCATTCCTTCGCCCGCTTGCCTTATTTCAAGCCTATGTTCAACCCAATTTCAGTAACATCATCTGAAAATCTCCCGGAATAAGCTACAGAGTGGGTTCATTTGAAGGGCTTCAGGAATGAACATAACATAAATGACAGTGAGTTAGAAGGAACCTTCTTGCAGGTATTTCAGTCTGATTTTCTGAGACAAGCAAGTCTCTTATTTGCTCATTGTAGACTTCTAAGACACTTACAGAGACATCATAGCGATAGAGCTTCTGTCTTTCCTTGATCATGTCAAACATTTTCTCAAGAGTCCTGAAATTAACTCCACGTGCCTTTTCTGTACCTTCCATTGTAAATGTTTTTCCTGTTCCAGTCTGCCCATAAGCAAATATGCATACATTATACCCATCTAGAACTGAGGTTGCAAATGGTGCCGTGTCTTCAAATATGTCTCCTGTGTGTATAAAAATAAGACAAATCAAATGCTTCCCAAAATGAGCCTTAAACCTTAAAAATGTCACAGATAATTTATGACATTAATTCACAATTACCTTGATCTGCTTGGGGCCCAAAAACAGCATCAAACTTGAAAGTCTTTCTAGGAACCCCATTTGACAGTATAGTAAGCTCACCATCATTTGCTGATTCAAAATCTATTGCCATTCTTGCTCCCGATGTCATCTCTTCAGCATTAAGAGGCCTACACCGGCAAAAGACCCTAATGTTCCCTATGAGGAAGAGTATTTTGTAAATCATTCTAAATTGCTCTTTTATATCTGAATCTATAATCAAGAATTAAGAAATCAAGTATGCTTACCTTTCAACTCCAAAACCTTATTGTAAAGTTCCTTTTGTTTCCTAGCGCCTTCTAGATATTTGGTCTTGAGATCTTCGTGGAACTCGAACTGCTCATGTACTATGAAGAGTGGAATACAAATACGTGAGAAATTGTGACCTTCAACTAACATAAAGATTTGAAACTGAAACTTCTTCGCATCCACTTACTCTTGGATTTAATAGTAACCCGAATTTGAGTCATATCTGAAAGATACTTCTTATATGTCTCTACTTCCTCCGATAGTTTGATGTGTTCCATTTTCATAATCTGTACAACGAAATTGCTTACTAGTTTACCACAATACAAGTATGTCTTTAAATGCTTTATTTTGTTAGTTAACTAACTAACTCGTCAAAATATCAGTACCTTTACTTTCCTCATCAAATCTCTCAGAGAGGAAAACCACCTACTTTTTTCTTTTACTTGCCCCTCAATGGCAAATGCTGCAAATTTTGGAAGTCTCATTATGTCAGATGAGTGAAATACTAGCTGCTGACTCAAAAGAATCTGAAAGGCGACGCATACCCAATGATCCTACGTGCATGGACTTGCGCATGAGCTCATTCTGAAGATGTTGCAAAGACTTAAATGCTTCTTGGCATTCTCTATTCTTCTGCTGATTCTCCCTTTTGAGTTCCTCCAGCATCCTCCTGGTGTCCGTCAGCTCCTTTTTCTGACACGTAAGTTCCCTTCTCAGCTTCTGAATATCCTCTTCTCCCTCGTTATCTCCTCTGTCCTGTAATAACAACATTGACATTCTAAATTTCATCCCTAGGATATAGATATGATATTAGTTAGAAAGAAGCATACATATGAAGAATCTAATTCTGCCCCTTGTGATACTACCATATCTCCTTGCAATTCATTTTCTCCTGTATTCAAAGTAGAATCTTGTAAAAAAAAATAACAACTGTATTCTAAAATCTCCATCCAAAACGGAGAAAGCAAAAAATGCCACTAACTAGGAGGGTAGTCTTGAGGCGACTTATCAGTGACTTCTTGGGGTGGGAGAAGCTCAAAAGAGGCTTCGGGAGACAGTTCTTTGCAGGTTTCACAAAACAGAGAGAATCTCACAGTTGAAGTCTTCTGAGGCTTTACAAAATTAGACCCATTAATTCCATTCTCTAAAGAAAGCTCCATAGGCGACTCCACTTTTTGACGAGATTTGCTTTCCAACATGTAAGGGGATTCCATAGCAATATCTGGTGAGCCAGCGCAGACGACCAGATCAGGGGACGTTAAAGAATATCCTAACAATGATCGGCCTGAAAAATTCGTCCCCAACTCGATCAGATTCCCAAGGAATCACAATTGAAAAATCTAAGATCTATTGCCGATTAATTTGTGTGGAACAAAGCAAGAAACTGTCTCTCTTACCATTAACCACTTTTTTGCGTACTGGGTCTACAAATTGCACGTCTTTTTTGTCAAACTCTCGTCTTTTCCCAGAAAATTCTACACCAGCAAATCAAAACCATGATGGGTGATGAAAAACTCCAAGTTGGATTCATCAGCAACGAGAAGGTATCTATCTTTCTGATATATTATGGAGTCTTACCGTCATTTGGTCTGCCCTGCCATTCAGTATCCGCCATTGTTGGACCTTGAGAGCTCAGTGATATTTGTGAATTGTCTGCCAAATAAAAAGCAAAAAAGTTATCGATAAAACAAGATGGCCTAACTACAGACAAAGCTGAGTTTAGAATTATGGTGTAGAGTTCTTACAAATGGAGTGAATAGAAGAGTTCTCTTTTTGCAAAGAGGCGCCTGTGAGAAGAAGTGGGTCATAAAGATGCCATTGATTGCGATCTTCCATCTATAAAATGTTTCAGTTTACAGCCAAAATAACAATCAAAGAGTAGAGGGGACAC
>JANTPZ010095831.1:0-14676 GCA_025593235.1 Vachellia pachyceras | reverse complement strand
TATATTTTCTTAGCCAAAGCCTTTTGTTGAGAACTTCTTCAATAATACTATTAAAAACCTCAAAATTCTCTGTTCCCCAATAATTCTATGTCAAATCGAGATTGCTGATAATTCTACACACTGTGTGCTTGACTGTTTATCTTAGCCTGTGAATTAAGGATAAGCTTTTCTTACATAATCCGTTCACCGGAAATCACATTTAAATAGCAATTCCTCCGTCAATTCATGTGGATATTTTGTACTGATTTATATTAACGGTAGAAGTGATAAGCCTTATCGTGGGGCTTTCAAACAAGACTAAGCTAAAATGTAATATAATGGCACGAACCTAGATCAATCTCTACGTGGAACCTAAATTGAATTACTAATAATCAAGCTCAAAGAACAAATTAACCAAGAAGTATCAAGAGTATTTTTTTATCTAATTAAACTAAATGGATGTATTTAAATTCTATAAAGTGAATGTCCTAGGTGATTGAATCCACTAACCTTCCCTGTCCAATTTTAATATTGAGTTCTCTTTTTAACTAAGCACAAGGGCTAGCAAGGACCCTTACTCATCAATATTCCTAACCTTTTAAAATAATCTAAACCTAGACTCAATTAATCAATTAGGAATATCTTTAGTGCTTAGCTCGTGTTAGATTTATAAAGATCCTCTTTACATCCAATTAATTCCTAGAACCCTAGCAAATCAATTGAATTCGAGAGAATAAAGGAAAGCATTTGAATAACAAAAGAGCTATAGGCCAATCACAATCCAAAGTACCAATCTAACACAAGTATCACAATCCAAATTACATCAACCGATAATAATCCTCTTTCATACATACAAATCATAACATCCAGCAACCTAGAATTACAATTTGCACATACAAAAAAATTGGAAAGTGAAATTAAAATTTAGAGAACTCCCCTAATTGCTCAAGGACTCCGGTTAGCTTTATCATCACCATTGGACAACAAATTTAGTTGCTCATGATGGAGAAACCAACTCCTCTAGGATCTAGAATTTTGTAAACCATCACAGCTGCTGAAACAGCACTAGGGGCGGAGTGAAATGGAGAAAGGATGGAAGAGATATTCAGGAGGAATGGATGGAGGAGTGAAGCGGCGGCTAGATAGTGGAAGAATGGAGTGAATAATGGTTCCAGGCGGCTTGATTGGAATTAATGGATAATCCTTCAAGCTCCTCAGTGTCTCCTCTGTGCGTGGAATTGATGGAATGGATAAGACGAAGCTTCCTGTACGCGTCGAATGGAGATGAATAATTGGAGGAATATTGGCGGCGTGCTTGTGGTCTTTTCCCTCCTCCGTGCGAATGGGATCCTAGAATGAATGAATGTGTGTGTATGAACGAGGGGTTCTGCGGGCCGATTGATTGGGCCGAGCAATGAATGGGGAATTGGATTTGGGCATGTGAATGAATGAATAAAAGCATTCCTTTGCCCTCAGCGTGGCAGCTCCTGGAGGTGTGTGTATGAAGAAAGAAAAGGTGAAGAGAGAGAAGAAAAAGTGGAAAGGTGGCGTGATTATTCTCTCTCATGTGTGTGTGTGTCGCCTGCTTGAATGGGTTAATTCTTGGATATTTAATTGAAGCTCCAGCATGCAGTTTCAACAATGGAATAATGGCCCAACATGTGAGTGATTTCCTTAGAATGAATTGGCCCATAATTGAATAATGAGAAAGCATGAAAAAATGGGGGCCCAAGTGCATGTGAAGATTAGAGATTTAGACTTCCTCTTTCTTTTCTTTTCCTTTTAATCTCCACAAAACAAAAACTAATTTAATCCAATAGATATTCAAAACCCCTAAAAATGATATAATTTCCCTTTTACATAATAATTATTTAATTAAATCCAATTAAGCCAATCATAAGTAATAAAAGACTAAGTTTAGGCACTAAAAATATATAAAATATTGAGATTTATCAAGAAGTTACTTTTTTTATATGACTTACATTTCACACTTTGAATGTATAAAATAATTTTCATTTCAATTTATATGAATGTGCTCTTACAATATTAAATATAAATAATCTTGTATATGGATGTGTTAGTTGTGTTTTTTGTTTCATTTCAGTTTTCATTAAAACAAAGATGTCTTCAATTGAGGGGCGATCTCTCCCAGAGGCTACTAGATAATATAAACATTTAGCTATATGATTAATGTACAATCCCTTTTTGACAATTTGGGTGCTTTAAAGATAGACTTCAACATTCAACCTTAAAATATTTAAAAGACTTGAGAAGATATTTCTTTTGTGCTGTCACATCACTCCGAGAAATGTAATTTCGATAGAGTGGTTCGTCCAATTGAAGTTCCAGGTATAAAGTATCATGCTTCAAAAGATTTCATCAATTTTGAGAGCAGAAGGACAAAATTCAACCAACTTGTGGAAGCTTTAAAAGATGGAAATCATTAGATGATTGGATTGTATGGGATGGGGAGAATGGGTAAAACCACATTAGCAACACAAGTGGGCAAACAACTTGAAGAATCCAAAGCATTTGAGAAAGTCATCTTTGTTGTTGTGTCCAATCCTCCATACATCAGTAAAATTCGTGGCGACATTGCAAGACCCTTAGGTTTGGATTTAGATCAAAGAGTTGAAGCAGATCATTCAAAGATTCTGTGGTCTAGACTTTCAAAAAATCAAGGAAAACTACTCATAATATTAGATGATGTGTGGAAGGAGCTGAATCTTGTAGACATCAGAATTCCATCAAGAATTGATCACAAAAATTGCCATGTTTTGATAAACACTCGCTATTCAAATGTTTGTCAAGGCATGAGATGCCATCAAATAGTTCACCTACACACATTGGGTGATGAGGATGCATGCTAACTATTTTTGTTTCATGTTCGAAGTGATGCTGATTATTCTCTTGCACAAGATTTTGTGAAGGAATGCGGAGGATTACCAGTTGCAATTGTAGCATTAGCTAGTACATTAAGAAATTGGCCTGTTGGAGAATGGAATGCAATTTTGACAACCTTACTTCATTCTAAGCCATTTGTTGATGTTGATGAAGATTTGGTGAAGGTTTATAACTGCTTAAAATTAAGCTATGACAATCTCAATAATGACAAGGTCCAAAAGCTTTTTATATTGTGTTCGATTTTTCCGGAAGACTATGAATTTCCTATAAACCTTATTATTAGACTTGGTATAGGGTCGGGAATTTATGAGGAAGTTGATGAATATTATGTAGCAAGAACCCAAGCACTTCAGTTGAAAAACAAACTCATAGATTCTTCTTTGCTGCTAAAGGTTGAGGAGACAGAGTTTATAAAAATGCATGACTTGGTTCGTGAAGTGGCCCAATGGATAGCAAAGGAACATACTCAGGTGATTATGGATTCAAAAGAAACTTTAAAACCAAACAAGCGATTTGTGTTTTGGAGTGCTAATGATTTCCCCAATAAGTTTGATGCTATAGAATTGAGATCCTTCTTCTTTGGATAAGTGGAAATGTTGTAGTGAATGACCCAGAAGCATTATTTGCAGGGATGTTAGGACTGAAAATTCTGTTTTTACTTGGTGAAGATGGGAAAAAAATTCCCTCTCCTTCATTGTCACAGTCACTCCTTTCATTAAAGAATATTCATACTCTTATCTTAGATGGCTGGGAAATTGGTGATATCTCCATTTTGTTGAATCTACAAAGTCTTGTCACACTTGAGTTCAAAAATTGTCTAATTTTTGAATTGCCCAGGGATATCATGAAACTAAAGAAGCTGAGGTGGTTGGGGTTAAGGAAGTGTGAAATTCAAAATAACAATCCTTTTGAAGCAATTGAAAAATGTCCACAATTGGAAGAATTGTATTTTGTTGGGAATGGCAATGTCTGGGATTGGAAATCAGGGGATGACAAAGAAATTCAATATGAAATTGCTCATGATGCATCTCCTTTTGCGTTGCCAATGTTTTCTATTGCTAGTGATGGTTTTAAACGTTTTGGTGCTGATGATAATGGCCTAGTAAAGTGCTTCAATCCAGAATGTATAAAAGATTTAATATCAGAAGGCATGTTCCATTACCTTTTGGGGAAAGCAGAAGTTCTGGAGTTCGGGAAAATTCGACAAAGGGGATGGAAAAGTTTTGTCCCTGACATTATTCCTTTGGAAGATGGGGGCATGGATAATTTACTGAAGCTTTACTTGTATGAATGGTATAGCATTGAGTTCCTTATTGATAATAGTAAATATCGTTGTTCCAATATCACAGTTTTCTCGAGATTGGTTGAGCTTTACATGGATGGTGTGGATGTGAAAAAATTATATTGGGGAGCTATGCCTTCTGGCTTTCTCAGGCAGTTGCAGATTTTAAAGTTAAATGACTGTATGGAGCTGCAAAACATTTTCTTAGATGAAAATCTCAAACTTCCTCATTTGAGGGTCCTTGAAATGGTAGATTGCCCAATGGTCCAACCATCACTTTTCCAGTTATCAGTTGCTCGAAGTCGGGTGCGATTGGAAGAATTAGTGATTGAAGATTGTAAGGAAAGAAAAATTTTAATTGCATGTGAGAGTTTGGAAGAAGAAATGATAGCTGTTGATAGTAAGAAGAATTATAACCCACTATTCCCAGAGTTAAAATCTCTTAAAATTCAAGGATGTGGCAAATTAGAAATGGTGTCATCACTCCTTCTGGTTGGAGACCTTCACAAGTTGAAAGAGTTATATTTAGATTATTGCAAGGAGCTAAAATACATATTTGGTGAATATATAGATGTCGGTCAAGTTTCGCAACAGGAAAACATGCTCCCTTTACTAACAGAAGTGCAACTTTCTTGGGTACCAAGTTTCATCAACATATTTAAAAAATGCAAGAAATGTATGCCAAGGCCACCACAATTGTTGAAAGAAGATCCTACGGAGAAATCTAAAAAGTCCAAGACAAGTTCTTTCTCACAGGCTCTTGAGTGTTGTTTTGTTTCATGGTCCCAACTAAAGACACTAATATTGGAGTTTCCAATGCCTTGCTGGAACACCACACAATCCCACAGGTATCCTACCTATAGTCATGTTTTCTTCATCCAACATTTATGTTTATGTTTTATAATTTTTTCAGCAAAAGTAATATTTGATTAATTAAACTTCAATTTTATTAGAGCATATGGTACATGGCTAGTTTACATATTTTTTTTTTCTCTTTTAAGGTATGTAGATCTAATAATAGCGGGTGAAGATCTTATAACTATTTTCAACTGATAGATTTTATTGAAAGTGTGACTTGCTAGTTTAAGAGTTATAAAATAACCATGAAAAGTCTTTTTAGAGAAATTAAGAGACAAATTAGTTAAAATTTGTTAAACATCACATTTTTTATAACTTTCCAAATATACATTTGATTGGTATAGAAAAACAGTTTTTTAAGCTAAGAAAAAGAGATATAAGAATATCTTTGTAAATAAGCCATAAATATTTTATCAAATTTTGTAAGAGGTATTGTATTAACATCCAATAGAAAAGGTGTTGTAAGAAAAAAGAATTACAATTTGGGATTGATACAGGCATACAGCTTCACATGTTACATGAACGAAATAATTTTATATTCATATACTTTGTTTTCGCATAATTCTAATTCTGATCAATAAAATGAGTTTCTGGTAAAATTATAAAAGCACTTATATTGTTTTCTTAAATGCGTTATACTAAGACTTATATATACTAGAAAACATAAAACATGTGCACAGTACTTGTTGGATGTTGTGGGTCTGAACCATGCCCATCCATTGTGTGTTGTCTTCAGAATGTTGAGAAAACCGAAAATGGGTAAAAAGAAACGAAATATCCATAATTTGATTTTTAAAATGTTCATAGTCTCAATTTAATAATACTTGCATATATGCATAGTTATATACTATATGGTAGTAGTCTCAATTCATAATTGGAAACCTGTGATCTTATTTATAGGGTATATAGAGAGAATTTTTTTATGGTCACATTTATAAGACTTCTCGTTAAATTTTAATGTGAATGTACAATCTTTTGTGTAATTTATTATGTGTTATAGTAGATATTAAATAGGGATAAAATTAGAAATTATTGAATTTTAAGGCAGAGTTAATAGGTTTAAAGTTTTCCTTGATCTATCGAAATCAAATTGGAAGTGACTCATAATACCTTAAAATTGGAGATAACTTAAAGTAATATATTAATTGAACTAAATTTAACAATGTACAATTTCTCTAGCTTCAATTTTTTAATTCCGGTAGAAAAAATTAACAAGAGCAGGAAACCACATAATAGGTTGTATATCGTTATTCAACATCACGAATAATTTTTAATTCAATGATTCATTATTTTATGTCATTTTCTATTATGTGACAAAGAATAGTTTTTAATTCAATGATTCATTATTTTATGTCATTTTCTATTATGTGACAAAGTATTATGGGCTCTGATAATTGAATGTCTTATTGGTCACAACTCAAATCCACATAGTCTTATAATTAATATGTGATGCTTGATAGATTTTGTATTTAATGTATTTTATAACATGTTAATTCATTTTTGGTTCGTTAATATTTTTAATTATATAGATGAGTAGAAATTAATTAGTTACGTAGAGTTGAATGCAAGAGAGGCGACGATTGGTTGCAGGAATCATGTGGATCAAGCAAAATGATTGAAACATTTTATATAGTTGAGTGTCTTGTGAGACAACCATTGAGATTACAAAATATAAGGCAGATGAGACTTGATAGATGTTCAAAATTAAAATCGTTGTTTAATCTATCCATTGCCACAACCATGCTCATGTTGGAAGAGCTAGATATCAGTGAATGTGAAGAATTGAAGCACATAATAACAGATGAGGAAGAGCATGATGACCATCTCAACTGTGACTCCATCCTCCCAAAACTACAGGGACTTGTAATCTACAATTGCGATAAGTTGGATCAATCATGCTCATGAAACTCAAATATGTCTTTGGAAAATACAATGGTGAAAAGTGTGTATCAACTCAGAATGAAAATAATGAGGCTTACATCCACCTTCCAGCATTGGAATCACTATGCTTGTATGAAGTACCAAATATGATCAGCATTGGTATCATGATATATCAACCGAGATGCTCATCTCTACAAACTGTGGAAGCACCAAAGGTACATAGCACTTTTACTTGGTATTTTATAGTATATGTGTCAACCTGCTCTGTTTTCTTCATCAAAAACAGAGCAAGATTATGTCAAAATGCAGTTTATTAATATTTTATATTCTTTCAAGGGTTATATGGAATGATTGATTGTTAACAAAATATTTAAATTTATATAATTTTCCAATATGGACTCTACAATAATTTATGTCAACATGATCCAGCTTTATCTTTATACAGATTTCAAATATTAATTTAAAATATTTCCCAACAGCTTTGTTTGTGTGTTGATAGAGACGGAGCACTACATATTTAAAATTTTTCGCTCAAAATGTATAGAACTAGTTCAAACTTTTCTTTCTGGCATATGGACGCATATAAATTTATGTCTAAATAATCATTTTCTTATCTAAGTAGCTATAAATTTTAAAATTATTTAACACATGTGTTAACACACATAATATCATAAAATTTTTTATAAAATATATATTTAATGGAAAAAGAAATCATTTGTATAATGTCAAATCACTACCATTGAAAAGTTAATTTTTGGATACTGTTATCATTGGATGATTCTTAATTTGAAAATATTTTTTTTGGGATATTTGCAAACATATTATATGCCTAGTTATGCTTTTTTATTTGTTTAAATATGACAATATGGTGACTAGGTTTCACTAAAGTGTGATATTGAATTTGCGCTGATATTAATAGGAATTGAATTGCTTCCTTTTATTTTGAAATGCATAGGAACTGATGAGTGAAGGAGCAATAGAATATAAAATACAAGATATTATTAATGTTGAAACACCGCTGACTCCAAGTGTGGGCTTTCAATATGTTCTCGACTTTTGCAATCTTCAACAAGTAACAATCCGGGAAAACAAAAAGTTGAAGAATTTGTTTTCTATCTCTACAAGCAAAAACCTATCACAGTTATCCAAATTACATACATATGATTGCGAGAATTAGTGAATGTTGTTGAAGATGATTGTAATGATCATCATCGCATGCACTATAGCTCCTTTTTTACCAAACTGGAGGATCTATCTATCTTGAAATGCAACAAGCTGGAGTTTATATTTCCTCTCTCTTCTTGGCACTCTTCAAAAATTAAAGTCTTTGAGAATCAAGGAAGCCTCTGAGTTGAAATGCATATTTGGGAAATGTCATGATGGAGATTATTTTTCTAATGAGGATGAAAATGATAAGTTTCACATTCATCTCCCAGCTTTGGAAGAATTGGAATTTGTAGGTGTACCAAAGATGATGAACAATATTCGTGCAAAAAAATTTCAATTGATCTTTCCACCTCTGCAAATAATTTCTTTGGGAGATCTTCAAGACTTCAATGGAAAATCTTTTCCAGAATTGATGGCTTACCTAGAACTGAGTGTTAAAGCTCCAAAGGTAACACATTTAACTTATAATTCTAACATGTGCATTGCTCTATTTATTTGGACTTTTTCGAAAATTTTCATTTTGCAATAATGGATTGCTTTAGCGTTCAAAGTGGAACTCAAGAACATATTTTCATACATAAAAATTTGTATGGTCAGGACATGAAATCAATAAATTAGCATGCATAGGAATTTACGATTTATTTTTCATTCATAAAATTTGATTTGTGTCTACATGTATATGCCTTTCTTCAAATACTTATAGAATATATTAATTAGGAAAGTAAAGAGAAAATAAATATCTTATAAGGGAAAATGACCAAGACAAAATAATATTTATTATAAAGGACCATCAAAATGTTTTTTTTAATAAAAGGACCACTAAAATGTTAATTACTTAGAAGAACCAAACATCAAGATGTAAATGTAAAATTACTAAATTTCCCATAACTAAACCTTTTACATTATTCAATATATTTAAAATTTAAAAAAACTAAAACTAAAATAAAACTGCCCATAATTCACACATGACATGATCATGTTATTTTTTGTTAATTTTTATTTTTCACCAAATTTTTTATCATCTACTCACTATATCATTAAATTAATTCAACATAACACTAAGCTGCTTCATTTATATTATCAACTTTAATATCAATTAAATTATTTTCATGAAAATAAAAAATAAATTCAGTTTATATCTTTTCATAATGTAATAGAGTATCTAGATTTCTTAATTTTATTAAAATTACATGCGCTTTTTTAAATCACATAAATTTCTTATAAATTAAAAATAAATCATACAAAAATTTATTGAATTATTGTGCTTAAATTTTATTTTTACTTTTTAGAATTTTATATAAAACATATTAAAAGTATATAATGAATATAATATGTTTTATTATACTTATATAATTTTTATGTTCAATTTAAGTTTGTTTTAAGTTTAAAAAGATATTTTTTAAAAAAAACTGAACAAAGTGTATTTTCCAGTAAAAATTGAGACAAATTATGTTTAATTTAGTAAAAATTTTAAAAAAATTTCTTAGTTCTTAAAATATAGTGTGATCGAGAATGTAGGAGGGAAAATGGAAATTTGTTGCTAAGGGAAATTTAGTATTTTAAATTTTTATTTTTAGTCCTTTTAAATAATTACAAATTTTATGGTCCTTCATAATAAATATTATTTCATCAAGTCCTTGAATCTAATTTTCCCATATTTTAAAGGAAAGATAAACCATATGGTTATAAAGAGGAGTAATTAAACGTCTATCAACTTCTAATATGTATATAGGCATTCTAAGATTCCAGTCGGATACAATAAGGCATAATCTGTAACATCATTCCTTAATACCAAATACTTAACTTTCTTTTACTTATTAATCAAAGTAAAATCCATAAAGAGCCCTATGGATGACAATATACAACAGTCATCACATAAATAAAAGAGGCGATCTCGAGATATACAAGGATATCTTGTCACCTCGTAACTCTCCCCCACTATTCAGCAGAATAACTGTCACCTAAAAAATTGTTAAATTGATAGAATGAGACAAAAAGTTCCAGTAACCAGCATTCATACTTAAAAGGCATACGAGCGAGTGTCAATGAGAGATAAAGAATTAATTGAATGAAAATAATTTCACAGGTAATATTAAACATGTTCGAATAGTTCATACGTATCTTTATCAATTCATAATCAAGCTATCATCATACCATTATTACATAACCAAACCTTTCACAAAATTCAAGTAATACAAATAGAATTACTATTACCATGATCACCAAGATCAATCGGATCAACATCCACATAACCACATCGTCACACATATCAATCCATTTATAATCACATGGACTTCAATCTTACATCATCACGAAATTATACAGAAGATTATGATACAAAGATTTATTCTCTTTCTTTATATTTTTCTCTTATTTCTCCCCAGCCTTATTTCCTCTGACTGAACCCATGGGCTAGTACCGTCCCATGTAACCGATAGTACAATTCAACAAGCTCACCGGTAAGTGATGTGGACTGGCCAAGTACCACAGAGCACAAGATCGGACCATGGGTTCCCCCTTTCACATCATAGGGGTGTCAAAAGCCCTCATCACAATGGGCATAGGATCTTCCGGTGATCAGACTCGGAAGTCCTCCAACCTTATTTCCTCTTTGGCATGCCGAATATTCACCCCTTTATTTCCTCTTTAATAGCCTCCCATCAGTAACCACATCCTCCTCTCCCAATATCACAATTATCTCTTTATAACGTTAAAGAAAAGACTATTCACGATTTATCATGAATAGGTAACCACGCATCAATAATCACTGGCATATTTCAAACAATTGTTTGAAACTCAGGGTTTTTCATCAAGTCAAGATAATATTTATCACAACCATTTACAAACGTTGCCATTATAACACATTTAATCTTTAACTCCAAACTTCACAACATTTTCTCAATATTATCAACACAAAGTTTATCAAATAATAATATTTTCATCACCATCAATTCAAAATCACTCACCAAACATGTCCCAAGTATGCATAATAAGTAGAAAGCAGTTACCTTTCATTCAGTAAGGAAATACTACGACAATAGTTATCCCGTGCCCAGTATCGAAAATTTCTACAATTAATTTACACAATTATCACACATTAGTTTATTTCTCTAATTCTTCCTCATATATATTTTTATTAAAAAAACCCCAAATATTTACTAAATCCTCAAATATCTTAGATCACTTTAAGTATCTAAATATTATAATTTTATTAAAATTCTAAATTCTATTTTTAATCTATAATAAAACTAAATCATTAGAAATTCACTGTTATCTCCATATTAATTAAAATATTTAAACCTTCATAATTTCTCTATTATCTTCAATAATCTCAAATAAACTATTTAACTCAACTTTTGATAACTCAAAATATTTTATAATATAAACCTTATGCGAAATAAATTTCTAAAATACCTTAGATATCCAATAAATAAATCTAATTATGTAAAACATGATTATAAAAGTATATCTATTATTATATAGTCTTCTATAAATAAAACTCCAACCATATAAATATTGGAATACCAAAATATTCTCTAAATAATTTATTTAAATGAATTTATAATTTATTCTAAATAAATTCATACTTATAAATATATATACAAATACGTATATGTATATATTCATATATATTGTCAAAAATATATATATACTTAACTATATATACATAAAGGTATATATTAAATCATGAAATGGTAAGAGTAATAAATTTGCTACTATTAATCTAACCATTTAACCATCAACTATTTAGTCAATATATCATAAATTGTATATTTTTAAGTATAACTAAATTTGAAATAAATATTTCAGGTATCAGAAAAATAAATTTAACATCACGGATCATAGTTATAAAAATAGGTCTATGATTTTATAGTCTTCTACAAATAAAATTTAAACTGTACAAAAGTATAAATTTCAAAATATTTTTTAATTAACATAATATTACTACCATTAGAAAGAGAAAAATATTTAGAACAACTTTCATGAAGGAAGTTTTATGAAAATAAGACATTTTACTTATTTAAATAATTCTAGTAGGAGAAGCTTAGACTGAAAACCACTCCTTTCAAGTGTCTCTCTCTTTCACTCTCTGCCTCTCACCGTGGGTGTGTGTGTGAGTGTGCTGCGTTGTGTGGTGAGTGTGTGCGTGGGTGTTTACATCATTGTATTTTTTTTTTAAAAAAAAAATTTTTCAACACCCACCGAAAGCATGCGGTAAATCTTGACTTTTAATTTTTTTTTTACAATTTCCACCGAAAGGAAGGGTTGAATTTTTTTTGGAAAAAGGGACAATTACAGCAAAAGCCCCAAAGCTTTAAGGAATCACAGTATGACCCCATTTATTTTCTAAAACAATTTATCTACTTAATTATTTCTTAATTTTAATTAAATCTAAATTTTAAAAATTAGGATATTACATAATCCATGTCTTTATGTCTTTAATTTGTAAGCATGACAGGCATACATGAATCGAAAAAGGTTTCTCATTTTATGATTCAATGTCCATTAAGATTTCCATCAGCAATATCATTGGGAATTTTCACAACTTGTAAATGTTTTTACTAGGACCAAATGAAAATCATCAAGGATGCGCAGAAGTTGACACGGCTTCAATTATGTGACTCCAAAATAGAAGAGGTTCTTAACTTGGAAGGAGTGGAAATTGACGGTCCACCGATGACATTAAGCTTAAAAGAAATGTGGTTGATAAATCTAAGTGAATTGAGGCATATATGTAAGGCACCCAAATATGTTATAAGCCTCACCAATCTTGAATCTCTAGACATCAGAGCATGTGAAAAGCTAAGAGCAATCTTCAGTGTCTCAATAGTAAAAAGCCTCCCACAATTATTCTATTTAAGGATAGAAGAGTGTGATGAATTAGTTGACATCATTGAGGAAAGTGAAGGGGATCACTTGCATGAATTTTGCTTCCCAAAGTTGGAGAGCATTCACATCAAGCGTTGTAACAGCTTGAAGTTCCTTTTCCCTGTCTCAACATGTGGCATGTTTCCAAACTTGGAAATCTTGGCAATAGAAGAAACTTCTGAGTTGGAACAAGCATTTATAGGCAAACAGGATGATATGCAGAATATGACAAAAATGGAAGAAGTATTTCCAAAGCTTTCATATGTAAGACTTGTAAAACTTCTGAGGGTTATAACCATCTGTGAGGGGATTGATTTTCAGATTTTAGAAGATTGTAAAGTGGAAGATTGTCCCAAATGTAAAGGTATAAATCTAGGGGGGGAAATCATTTTTAATAGGGCAAAGGTGCCAAAATGCCTATGCAAAAATGTCAAAAGGGCATCTGGCACCATATTAAATCTTTCGGTCCAAAAATACCTATGTGAAATTGAAAAAGGAGCGAAAATGCCATGACGTTAACTCTCTGTTTTTCGTCCGTCAACCAGCTTGGTACTGTAGCTTTTTGTCCGACATGGTAGATTGAGAGAACCGTGCCTTGCTACTGTAGCTCATTCCAACCCATTTTGCAGCGGAATTAGGATTCCTTAGATAATTTTCTTTTTTAAAATTCAACTATTTTCAAAAAAAGGGTCCATATTTTTTTCAATAAGATTAATGTTAAATTAGTTAAGCTTTTAACTGTCTTAGAATTGAATGGAAACATGCACTGGGGCTCATTTTTTAATTAGGAATCCTTAAATCTTTTGCTTTTTAAAATTCAACTATTTTCGAAAAAAGCGTCCTTATTTTTTATTCTCAACAAGGCTAGTGTTAAAGGAGTTAAACATTTAACTGTCTTAGAATTGAATGGAAACATCCACTGTGACTCAGTTTTTATTTAGGATTCCATAAATCATTTTTTTAAAATTCAACTATTTTCAAAAAAAGGCATATATTTTTTCAACAAGATTAGTGTTAAATTAGTTAAACATTTAACTCTCTTAAAATTGAATGGAAACATCCACTAAGACTCAGTTTTTAATTAGGATTCCTTAAATTTTTTGCTTTTTTTAAAATTCAACTATTTTCGAAAAAGGGCCCATATTTTTTCAACAAGATTACTATTAAATTAGTTAAATATTTAACTCTTTTAGAATTGAATGGAAACATCCACTGGGACTCAGTTTTTGATTAGGATTCTTTAAATCTTTTGCTTTTTTTTTTTAAAATTCAACTATTTTCGAAAAAAAAGGCCCACATTTTTCTTAACAAGATTAGTGTTAAATGAGTTAAACATTTAACTGTCTTAGAATTGAATGGAAATATCTACTGGGATTTAGTTTATAATTAGCATTCTTTAAATCTTTTGCTTTTTTAAAATTCAACTATTTTCGAAGAAAGGGCCCTTATTTTTTGTAACAAGACTAGTGCTAAAGGAATGATCTCGTTATAAAATGGGTTGGAATGAGCTACAGTAGCAAAGCACGGTTCTCTCAATCTGCCACGTCGGACGAAAAGCTACAGTACCAAGCTGGTTGACGGATGAAAAACGGAGAGTCACTACTAGAAAAATCAGATTTAGCGACGGAATTAGCGAATGAAAAAACAGATTTAGCGACGGAAAAAGCAGATTTAGCGACGGAAAAAGTCCGTCGCTAAATCCGTCGCTAATAAGAGGGTCGCTAAATTTAGCGACG
>JANTPZ010095830.1:0-18134 GCA_025593235.1 Vachellia pachyceras | reverse complement strand
GATGTTTTTGTTGTCGTCTTCTTGTTGGAAGACGCAGCCGTATGATTTGTCCTCTGAACCTTTGTGGGTACGAACTGTGTGGAGAAGTTGGTACTTGGAACGGCGGCGATCGGAAGAACGATTGGACAGTAAAATTGCTGCTCCTCCCATTCGGAAGAGGCAGTTGGAGACGAGCATGGAACGGTTGTTGCCGAAGTACCAGTTTAGGGTTATGTTCTCCATGCTTACTACTAAAGCATAAGAGTTTGGATGTGCCTACGCATATATAAGCACATGAAATGATGTTATGAGCATAATGGAAACATGTTATACGAAAAAAGATATCTAAATAGAACCATTACTGCATCTTGATTCTTAACAGAGATAATTGTTGTCGAAGGCAGTACATTTCTTGAACAAGTCTAGACAGAGTGAAATCCAGCTTTTTGGCAAGACAACCAGAGTTTTAATAAACTTGAGGATGTTTAAAATGAAATTACAGTTAGATTTCTTTCTTTTTTAAAAAAAGAAATGATTTTCTAATAAATAATATATAAGTCCGTATTGTTTCATCATGTGATTTTTAATTATATATAAGTCCTTATTGCTTCATCATATGATTTTTAATTAAGTCTCCATAGTTTTTTTCTTTTTATCACGTCATTATAGTTTCACCTTTTCTTTAATTAAATCATTGTAATTTCATATAACTGATAAAAAGGAAAAAATTATAGGGACATGATTAAAAGTCAATTAAAATTACAAAGACTTACATAGTAGGTATCACAATTAAAGTTATCACTGTTTTTATTGGTAATGAAAAAATGTGACTGATATTTCAAAAATAAAAAGGATGTACGCATAAGATTGGTGTAAACGAATCTTTATTTACCTATTTAGAAAATATTAGTATCATTTAAGAGCAACAAAAACAACTCCCAACGAAAGTATACTCTCCCAACTATTATGGAGGCTGCTTGTAGGGTACGTATTAAATAGCAGCTAGCATACATGAGATGAGATTCAGATCTGCAAATTGAGGACCAGAAAAAACCAAATCTTGACGTGGGACTCAAAGTAATGAATCAGAAAGTGGGTGGGAAGCCATTTAATTTGCTTTGGTGTACTGAACAGAAAAGGATCAGAAACAAATTGAGGACGTAATTGTAAAAAATAGAGAAAAAGCAAACCTGCAAGAGGCGTTTGGCAAGATCAATAGAGATAAGCCCAGCACTACATCCCATTCCTCCAAGATTATAGCTCAGTATATTCCCTCTCAGTTTATAGTGATTCACGATCATGGCTGACAAAGACGGCGTCGGATTGAACAAGCTACAATTCACGACCAAGATCCCGATATCCTTAGCCCTAACACCAGTTTTCTCCAAAAGATCATCAATCGCTCCGAACATAACCTCCTCAGCTTCCTTCCTCGCTTCAGCCATATTTGGGTTAGGCGGCAAGCTTAAAACCGCAGGTGGGAAGTATGTCTTCTGTCCCAAGCCAGACCTTTCTAGAATCTTCTTCTGAAACATCAAGTTCTCCTCCGTGAAGAACCCCGCTTGCCTGGATCTCTCCATGAACAATTCCTTTGTGCAGATACGAACCGGGTCGGGTTTGTAGCACGCGAAATCCACCAAGTAAACACCTCGTGGGCGGCTCATGAAGTAAAAGGTGGATAAGAACACAACAAAGCCGGAACAGAGAGTGACTTGGAGGAGATTGAACTTGAGGCTTTGCCATAAGTGAACAACGTATTGGGGTGAGAGAGTTAATAGATGAGCCGAAGCAGAAACAACAAGTGGTATCAGAACTAGGTACATATTGGAGATCACATAATGGTAGCCAAGCTTCACGTACTTGAGCTTCACAGATGACAGAAAATTGGGAAGTTTATGTTTATTCCTTCTTCCTTGTGGTGCTGCTGCTTCGACGGAAATATTATTATTGGCACCTACAGATTCTGCGGTTGGATCCTTCTGATCCGACGACATCACTGTATGGGATGATCGAGGATGACGATGATGATCTCTTGGAGAATTTTGAAGGTTGATATGGGGAATAAAATAAATGAGCTATTTTTCCGGGAGGAAGAGATTGCATAGAAGTGAAGTGAGTACGAGAGAATTATGGGGATGATGAGAATTTATAGAAAGGTGAAAGAGTTTTAAAAGTGGGAGTTTGGGAAGCGAGGAGGGGGAAGATCCAACCACCCCAGCGAACTTTTAATTGTCGTTTGGGCCATTGATCTTCCCAACCAAGACGAGAAAACCGGGTTATTAACTCACTTCTTATACCATACTCCTATATTAATCTTTAGCTTTAACTATTTATAGGAACATAAATAATAATAAACTGTTATGTATTTTTTGGCGACTATAATATATAAATTGGTATTTAAGTTTTCTATTTTCAGTATCACAAATTCCATTAAGATGTCTTTTGGCAGTTATAAAGAGGTGATCGTGTGGTGCTTAATTAGTCGACTTTGACATTGAAAAAGAGGGTGATGACGTTAATATATGCTCGTTCAATTCTATGTGTAAAATTTATTTGTCGTTTCGGATGAAATTAAAAATATTAGAATATGCATGTAATTAATTTTATCGTAGTATAAGAAAGTCTGAGTTGGGTGTGGTGGGCAAACAATCGTAATGAACGTGTTTGGGTGAGCACCCCTTATCACAGGATGAGGAGTTCAGATTTAATTTTTTTTTATTTTTAGTGGAAAAAATAATTTTAATGTGTATAGAATCTAAAATAAAGATTTTTGATAAAAAATTGCTTAGCTATCATAAAAAAATAATGATTATATTTATAGAATCCCTTAACTATCATATTTTCAAATAATGTTTTTTTATCAAAAAAATTGTTCATACAAAGAAAATAAAATCTGAATTACCTAAAATCTAAAATTAAATCTAAATGTTTCAAATTTAATAAGTTAAGGGTGCTCATCAATTTGACGATGATACGAACCAAATCCCTATGTAATGGTAATCAGCACGGCTTTCCTATCTTGCTTATATATTGGGACAAGGACCAAACTGTGCCTTTGAATCAATATCCCATGTTGGTCACTTGAGACGCCCTGGCAAAAATTGGTTTGTCCAAGTTTTATTTTCTAGTCCCATGCCTGCTTCTTTTGTACACTCTGGTTTTATTTTTTACGTTAAATGTTTAGGGGAGTTGGATTCTAAAGATTCATTAGGGTCATGATATATCTTTGACTCAAAAGGTGTTTACAGAGATACTTATAAATCGTTCACCAACAAAATCTTTACATTGACAGTAAAATTTAGATAATATCAATACTTAAGGTTGCGATGAATTACCAGTGAGGCAACCATTTGTTGGTAGTTATAATGTCTGGTTAGTAACCAGTGTGTGGGATCGATTCCCCCTTTAGTTTATTGTTTTGTTGCAATTGTTAATTGAGCTTTAGCCCTTTCTTACACCAAAAACAAAATCCCATGTTTGTCAACGAGCCACAATATTATTATATGCCATCTTTTTTATTTTACCAAAATGTATGTTATATTTAAGAATAGAGCATATATAATATTAAAATATAAATGGCTTGTTTGATTCTATTCTTTGTTTAACAATTCTGCAGAACAATTTTGTATAACAAGTTTTAGAAATGAGAAATTTTTTAAAAAATTTACTTGAATAAGCATTGTAAAAGAATTATTTAAAATAGTAAAAGAATTGTTTGGTTTATTAGAATGATAAATATTAATGAAAATACAATGTTCTCGACCTATTCTGTAAATTCATAGAAAAGATATTGACAAAACACTAAAAAACATTAAAAACATGTTCTGATTTTTGGGATCTTCTAAAACAAGTTGAATTTTTTTCATAAAGTATAACTAAAAAACGTTTTTAAATAACTTTTTTCCAGAAGAGAAAGAAGTTCCTTAAAATAATACGAAATCAACCTGTCCCACAGTTTTGAGAATTCTGATTCTATAGTACCAGATTGGAGAAAACATTGGTCAATTTTCTTATATACATTTACCAATCACATATGAACACATGTTCTATTTTCTATATAGATTTAAAATTAAATAATAATATTTTAAAATTAGAATAATGTGAGATTGAAGGGTTTGATAGAATGGATATAAAAAATTAACCTAACTATATATATTCTGTATTAAATTTTACACTTCATTTTCCATATTATGCATATGCAAGTATTTTTAAATGAACAATATTTATTTTGAAATGTTAAGTAAATATGATTCATAATGTGTCCGTTTGGAAACGTGGTAGAGAAGTACTTTTATGCAAGCCGAGATAAATATGTAAAGGAGATTATCTCGTTTTGCAAAAAATACTGTTAAACGTGTGTTTGACTTTTAAAAATGCTCCGCCAAACAAGCCAATGGGTCCGTTTAGTAAAGCGGTGGAGAAGTACTTTTACCATTTACGAGGTAAATGTGTGAAGGAGATTATTTCGTTTTGTAGAAAAATACTGTTAACATGCTTTTTGGGGTGTTGAGAAGCTTTCCCAAACACCTCCAATATCTATTTAATGGAAGTTTCTGGGCAGCTCTCTACCATCCAACAAATTCACAGTTATTTCCCACTTAAATGCTCAAACTTCCCACCAAACTCCCTACTCTGGTTGCCGCCCAACTGTTGCAGAGTGTGGACCCTAATTTGCATCTCCTTTTACTTTAATTTGCATGACATAAAAAAATTGGATATTTTTTCAGTGTTAGGCATCCATTACATGTAAATATACTTCTCTTATGAATAATTCATACGTATCAATAAAAATTAAAAACAATTAAAAATATTAAATTTATCGTAGAATATTACCCCTGCATTAAATTTTTTAGTAAAAACTGTTATAAATATATTACAAGAGTGGATGTTCATAGCCTTTTGATTTTCTAATCCATAAATACTATACATAAATTGTTGTTGAAAAGTTAAAGAGGTATTCAATGTACAAAGTGTCACAATGTATATTCATCCATATTGATTGTATTATTCATTGCTCATGACCATTGGAGGTCACACTTAGAGACCTATAAATAAGGCTTTGTACATGACATACAACACATCAAAAAAGTGAATAGAATTTCTCTCAAAGTTTCTCTTCTCTTACTCTATTTACCTTTAATTTACAACACGTTATCAACACGATAGTTCTATTGAAGGTATGATTCCCTTAGGAGTTACCTTAGTAATTTCTTCTACTTTCTTTTATCATATCTTTATTTAATATCAATTTGGGATAATTTGAGTCACAATATGAAATTAAGTTAACCCTTTTACCGATTGTTTTAAATATCGGCTTTCATGACAAAGATTTGAGATTGTTAGTATTTATCTATTTACTCTTAATTTACAACAAAAACTATATAAATTGCTCAAATAGAACTAATCGTTAGAATTCATTAAAAGTAATAAATACGTTAAAAGTGTAATTTTTTCCATGCATATTCCTATTTATAAAAAGAGTATATGAGAGGGAATGAGTAAAAGATACAAGAGCCAATGTCTAATAAATGAATAAGAGAATCAATGGAGTACTTTTCTTGGTCAGTGCATGTAATTAATAGTATAAATACATGTATTTAACAAGAGTAAAGTTGGCAAAAGAAAATTTAACAAGAGTAAAAATGAAAAAACAGTTTAAATTTTCAAACACAAGAAAAATGTTGCTTAAATTAAAAGGACTAACATGAGAGAGAAAATTGTCTATGCAAACTAAAAACAACTAGAGGAAGTAGTGTTAATTTATATTCTCTCACCATTCTTATTAAATACGAGTATATATGAAAAATATTTAATACTTGAAAATTTTGAAACTACCAAAAGCTCTTATATAATGATAAAAAGAATATTTTTTTTTTGAAGGACTCTTGTAAAAATTAGGGAGGGAGTACTATTCAGTCATCAGTGACACACACAAAAGTTAAACGAAATTTTTATGAGTTTATGCAATGTTTTAAATCAATGTTTCAAATGCTGAATGTTCTAAAATTATCAAAGCAGTAATCCATGCAAGACATTTTCTTGCATGTGACACAACACAAAGTTATAATCTAAAAAATAAATAATTTTTATATTAAAGATCAGATATAGTACTAATGCATGCGAAGTAGCTAAATTCTTTAAGAATTTTTGAATATATTTTTCCGGCTCACATACGAATCTCTTTGATCTCATTCCATCGTGTATTTAATTAGTTAACTTGACAATCATTTTGAACCATGACCAAAATTAATTTCGAAGCATTTTAAGTGGAGGAAGCATTTTTCATTCCTCAACACGCCTGGCTCCCATGATTTATATAATTTATTTTCAAAATTAAAACATACATAGTAAGTTATAATAAGAGAAATTTAGAAAAATAGAGGGAAAATTCAACTAAATAATCAAGAGAAAATAATATTTATTACAAAGGACTAATAAAATGGTAATTACTTACAAAGACTAAACCTCAAAATATAAATTTAAAATTATTAAATTAACCATAATTAAACCTTTGATCGTTTCTTTTTTGTTGATTTTTATTTTTTATCAAATTTTATATTCATATAATTAATACTTTATTTAATTAATCAATATATTAATTTATATTCATATAATCAATTAAATTTTTTTCATAAAAATAAAAAAATCATTTTATATATTTTTATAATATAATATATTTTTTAATTTTAGTAACATTACATGCATTTTTAACTCACATAAATTTTTTGTACGTTAAAAATCATATAAGCTTTTTTTGAATTATTGTATACCACCGTAAATCTTATTTTTACTTTCTAGATTTATATAACTTTTATTAAACATGTATAATAAATTATAAAAGATATTAAATTTATTAAAATTATATAATTTTCATTAATTTTTTAAATGTATAATTTTGCAAAAACTGAATAAAGTGTAATTTTTTCAGTAAGAATTGAGAAAAATTATGTTTGATTTAGTAAAATTTAAAATTTTGTCTTATTTTTAAAAATATGGTGTACTAGAAAATAGGAAGAAGAGTAGAAATTGTTGTTAGGGGTAATTTAGTATTATACATTTTTATTTTTGGTCATTCCAAATGGGCAAATCTTCTACTGGACTCGAGCGGGTCAACAGGGTTTCGGATCATTTGCTCAACCCTAACTATTAGATAAGTTTCAGTTTTACTCTTTTCTATGGCTCCCTATGTAACACCTTCTATTTTCCCCATATTTCCTCATATTATATCACTTTAGAACCACCATTGGGTTTTGGTTGACTCAAATTAGCTTTTTTAGTGAACTTGAAATTTTTCTTTTTCTTTAAAAACGATGTTACTGTCACTGGTCCATTTTACAGATTTCTGGCCCAACTTTAAAAAATCATAATTAATTCTAGAAAAATCAAAATTGAGTGATTATAATTTCTAAATTTAGCTTATTAAGTGATCTATAGGGGACAAATACTCATTAGTTCCAATCCTTGCCCAATTGAATCAGTTTATTCTATCAAGTTGGTAGATCAATTGGTCACTTCCAGTTTTTCCCAGATTTTTCCCTTAACTTTGAAAAATCATATCTCATAAAATACACATCCAAATTTCACAAACTTTATATCATTTTAAAACTCAGGATGTTTAGTATTTAACTAGAAAGTTTCAGCTTATTTGTAACTCGTTTTCTATTTCTCATTGATGTTTGAAACAGGTCAGTTTCCACGGCCTTTGGAACCCATTTGTTTTGAAATTTAACTTCTCTTAAAAATTACCAAAACCTCCTTTTGGTTTATAACTAAACCTCTATCATGCATGATTACTTCCTTATCATCCTTTAGCTTATTTAGTTTATTTTCATGCATGCATCATCACATATTCACTTGCTTCTTCACATAGGGGTTTATAGTTTACAACTTTAACAACTTGCAAAATAGATGGCCAACCATCAACATATTTACACAAAACTCTTCAAGCAAAAATAATATCTCCAACCATCAATAATCTCATTATTACCCTTGCTTGAGCTTCCACCTACATGATTAGTTGGGGGGATGAGATTTGGAAATCCAAATAGCAAAACTTTCTAACACAATCATAAAAATAGCATGACAATCTTTCATATAAGTGTGAATTCATAAAAGTGCAACATGTAACAATCAAATGCATATGGCCATAGCAAGCAATAGCACATTTTCACATTTTCATCATCATAATTTTCTAAACAAGTCATGCATAACTTAGCACATTTCAAAAGCTATAAAACTTAAGGTTAGAGGGTTTTGCTACCTTTTTCTTTTAATTCCCTTGAACTTAAATCCTTTCTTGATGAACTTTCACAATGAGTTCTTTGGGCTCTTGATTTCCTAAACATCATATAATGATATGTTCATAAATTTCCAGCCACCAATCAAGGCCAAGAAAAATAAAATAAAAACGCAATATACACATATTGCCCTTTCAAGCTCCTTAATCACTTTGTAACTTGTCCCTTTTGATTTCCAATGCTTCCAAAATCCTTTCCTTACTTTTACCCTACACAAAACTACATTTTGAAGCCATTGGAAGCATTAGAATCATCAAAATCCCACTCCTTCTATTTCTTACAGATTTTCAAACAAAAATAGAAAAAAAGAAGGGTTTTGAATTTTTCAACTTTTGTTCATGAATGCTTGTGTATTCTTGCTTCCAAATCATGATTCAAGCTTCATAAAACTCAAACACATTTCCCCCCTCATTTTTCCTCCTCATATACTTAGGGTTTCCAAAATCCCAACAACAACCAAAACAACAACAACTTTCATTAAACTACTATTAACAACTTAAAGAGAAGCTTGCAACCTTTAATACCTCTTAAAACCTTTCATTTTCCATTTTCACCTTTTGAAACCCTAGCCTCTTATCTTCAAAAAGAGAGACTCATTCAAGTAATCAAACCATTGAAAAGGTGAAAGAGGTTGCAAGTCTCAAGAAAGATGTTGGTTTGGGTGCTTGGAACTTTACCTTGAGTGTGAGCTCTTCTTCCTTCTCTTCTTGCTTGAAGATGGCGTCTTTGGGGTCTTGGGAGGGAGAGAAAAATCTGACCATGAAGAGAGAGGAGATTGGACGGTTTTTGGGAGCAAAATGGAGAGGCTTAGTCACTTAAAAGCCTTCTTGAAAGATGAATGGATGGGATTAAAACTTGGTCTCCAAGTTTTGGTCTTGAATGGAGGAGATTATGCCACTTGTCAAGCTCATGTGGTGAGTGAAAAATTTGTCATCATTACTCTCTAGCTTGGGCTCCAAGACTTGGTTAGGCTACTGGCTTGATTACCATCAAGTTACTTGATCTGGTGGCACGCATTTCCGTAAAATAACCTTTAACCAGGTAACTATCTTTTTACTTTTTTGGAGACTTTCTCTCTTATGTGGCGCCAATCCCTAGGCCTCCTTGCCTAGGTGGCGTCATGTCTTATCCCAAAGCATCCATTGTTTTTTCTCGTAACTCGTCAGGATTCCTCGATTTGCGTGAAACACCGTAAATCGTGCTTCCGGCGGCCAATTTGACTTAAAGGCATGGAGAATTTCTATATTTTTCCCTGATACTCTAGCACTTTTCCGTTCCTCAAAATTATTCCTGGATTTTCCGTAATTAATTTTCTAAGAAAATACTTTTTCGAGGCTTTCGAGCACTGTTGTTCTCCGTACTTTGAAACTGCCCACATCGGATACCGGGTAATAATTTTATTAAATACTTTATGACCCAACTAAACTTTTCTCAATTCGGGTCTTCGGCGTTTGAGGACTCCTGCTACCTCGAATAATTATTTCTCTGTCTTCCAGTCCTCTAAAAACCCTTAATTACAAAAATGCCATTGCATTTTATACTTTGTTCATATTTACGAAAATACCTCTACCTTTTTTACTTCTCTCTTAATTACCAAAATGCCATCACTTTTTCTACTCTTTCTTAATTCCAACCTTACCCTTGGTTGACTTTGATACTTTTTTTTGTCAACTTTGACTTTTGGTTGACTTTGACTTTTGGGTCAACTTTAATTTTTTGGTTGACTTTTGACCAAATTACCAAAATTTCCTTATTATTTGATGACATTTTGCGTCTTAGGCCTTTTTATTCAAAATGACCCTTTTACCCTTATTGTATAGGCCAAATGACCATTTTACCCTTTGGTCTTTTTTACTTGAAATTCTCAAAACTAGGAACTTAGTCGATCATCTTCTTTCTTATTTAGACATTTTCCTTTCTATTTTTCCTTTCTATAGGTTTTAAACCCTTTCATAATTTATCGGTTTGACCTTTATTTCTATTCACGAATTTTGGGATATTACACCCTACCTCTCTAACTTTATTTTTGTGGAGAATAACTCTAAAATTATAAAAAAGAAATGTAATCACTAAAAATTATAAAATAAAATAGTTACAAAAGATAACTTAGAAAGATGAAGAAAGAAATTAAAGAAGAGGAGGCCCATTTCTGTTTGGGCTTTCTTCTCTTACCATTTGTTGCCAATAATTTCCAATTATGTGGATAAGCTTGTAATTATGCCCACCGCTCGTCCACCTTTTCTCGAATCTCATTTAAGATGCTGTATCCGTTTGGAAATGCGGTGGAGAAATATTTTTACGTAAATCAAGGTAAATATGTGAATGAGATTATCTCGTTTTACGAAAAAACACTTTTAAATATATGTTTGACTTTTTCAAATACTTTAACAAACAAGCCCACTGTGTTGGAGATTCAACGAAGGTATCTTATCCTTTGGAGATATGAGCAATGGTTTACCATGAGGAATTAACCATTTCTTATAAACACTATTGGCACTCCACATATCTTAAACAATAAAAATAAATTTTATTTATTATCATCAGGGATTAAAGACCAGTATTTGGACTTTAATTATTAAAGGGGTTGTTCATTATTTATTTATAGATACACGTAAAAAAGGACTACACGTATTGTTTTCATATGCACGTTATTTATGGCTTATTTGTTCAATATGATAATGGGTCCGTTTGGGAAAGCGCTAGAGAAATACTTTTAGACAAGTCGAGGTAAATATATGAAGGAGATTGTTTCATTTTATAAAAAAATACTGTTGAACATACTTTTAGACGAGAGTTAAGTGTTTCGAAACGGAGACAAGCATGCATGTCAGCTCTCTCGTCTATTTATTACTGCTAGCCACCAGCTCTCTGGTTCTTTTTTTTTTTTTGGCCAACAGAATAGAATATATATAAATAAAAAAGGAACAATCCGAACAACAACAATGAAAACTATACAAGGCGCACCCCAGAAACCCAGAACATCACAACAGCAACAGAAATCAAATAAAAACAAGAAACCAAACAATAACACAGAACCATAACAAGACGCACCCCCACAAAACCAGAACACGACACCAGTAAACCCAAACCCCATCCCCGAGCCCCGCCATCAACCAGGGTCAAACACAACACGGGAGTCCCGCTCCAACAGATGCTGCAGCAAGGTAGGAGGTCTACAAACCCAATCAGAGGGACATCTCCCACCCAACGAAGCCTTAACAACCCAATCAACTACTAAATTAGCTTCCCTAAGAATCCACCCACATGGTTCCTAATACTCTTCCTTGATTCCAACAAGTGTTTAAGGAAAACGTCACACCTCCATTCAATTGGAGATTGGTTATGATTCAACTAGCTGATGAGAATCTTGTTATGAGATTCAAAAGTAACCTCGTCCAGGTCATTACTGATAGCATATCTCATAGCCTCAAACATCGCCAGACACTCCGCCACCAGCGCAGAGCTTGCATTTACCAAAGCAGTAATACCATCTAACAGCCACCCATGTGAGTCTATAATAATGACTGCTCTCTGGTTCTGTAACTTAAATAAAAGCATATATATATATATAAAGGCAACATATATGAATTAAACTGTACATGGGGCTTGTGTATGTAAGAGAGAGTTTACATAATGAGTGGTACTATTCATAATTTATGAATAATATACAATTTTAACTTAATTAAATGTGAGAAACAACAACCTGTTTTTCCCTCACTCTACTCACTTGTTATAAAGCATCACTAACCAATGATGTATTTAAATCATTAACTTTATTAAAAAATGAAATAAATTTTCTGATTTTATGTATCCATACTTAAATGAAATTTTTTAAATTTTTTTATCATATTATCCTTTATAGTTAATGATTGTTTGGTTAAAATACAAGTAATTCTATTCCGGACATTACCATAGACTAAAGCTGGGCACCTCTCCCATCGATAATTTAAACATTGATTTATCATGTTGTAAAGTACAACCATCTTCTGCTGGATTCAACTGTTAGAAAAACTTACAGAAAAAAATTGTTAGAAAAACTTGATTTATAACTGAAAATGTGATATACCCATAGTGTTAAATGAACCATTCTTGAAAAACTTGGGATAATACAAGGTCTTAACTTATGTTGGTTGATTTTAGAAAAGTGATTATTTTATTGGATTATATTGAGTCAATTAACTACGCCTAAAGGGATTGTAACTTGAATTACTCTTTTAAGAATGTGATTAATGAACTTAGATTGTTCATTTATCCACATTGACATATCGTGGTTACTCACATAAACTGTGAGAGCTAACAACTGCGATCAATTGGCAAAACCTTCCTATGATTTAGATATTACGATTTAGTATGTGTTTAAGAATTTGTTGAAAGAAATGAATTTACGAATTGAAAAAAAATTACGGATTTTAAAATACTTTATACAAATTTTAAAATTTTTTTATTTTAACTCACGTAGATTGTTGGAGAAACAATTTTATAAACATGCCCGACATCTTTAATCAACCGTAAATTTTGTTAGTTGGAGAGGAGGGAGGTGAGTAAAGCATGGGTTGATTTGTTGTAATATTTTGATTGGATGAATGAATTCACGTGCTATTTAAAAAAATGAACCATTCCTATTTTTTTTATTCTTTGGGATTCACGAAAGTTAATGTCATGTCTTTCTTTTTTTTTTTGCCAAAAAGTGAATGTCATGTCAAATTGGAGATAAAATGATTGATTAAGTATATATAATTGTTCGCTAACGGTAATATTAATAAATAATAACACACTGCAAATAAATGTTTTTTTTTAAATGATGAAGACGTTTGAGGTTTGACTTGAGAAAACATCCAACCGAAGCAGGCGATATCCTTATTTTGAGGTAGCGTAACTTCCTTTTATTCTTTTGTCGTTTCTTCTACCATTGGGCCAAACCACTTTATTAAGGGTATATAAGGTCCGTTTGGATAGCACGTTGGGAAAACGGACATAGATTCTGAGGTAGTTCATGTAAAAGGAATTTTGTCTCTGTAAGCGCATCCGTTGGTGAAAATGACTTACCAAACAGAGCAATAGTATGTGTATTTAGGAATATGCAGAGGAAGGAAAGAGTTGAAGAATTTATAAAATCTAAGAAAAATTTACAGATTTTAAGATATTTTTCACAAATTTTAAGATACATTTTGTTTTAACTTACATATATTTTTGGAAGAAATATTTCTCAAATAAGCACATTACTTCTTCAATTGTGATTTATGAAATAAATACACAACATCTCAAATTGATAAACATGTTTTCATAACACTGATATGACCAATACCTCACCCAACAAGAAGCTGAAAGCCTAAAATAATAAATATATAGATATTGGGTCTCTTTAAGAACACTGTAGAAAAGTGTTTTTACGTAAGTTGAGGTAAATGTATAAAGGATATTATCTCATTTTACAAAAAATACTGTTAAATAGACATTTAAATTTACCAGAAGTGTTACCAAATGGAACCATTAAAATCGTGGTTTCAAATGACTTGTTATAAATTATTATTTAACAAGTAAATACTTCAATAATCAATTATCAAGCTATCAATTTGTGTCTGTATAATTATTTTATTTCCCTTTCGGCGAGTGACTCAGCTAAAATGAGTGAGTTCAAAATCTTCCTAAATGGCTAATAATATTCCCAACATACCACTTTCTATACAATTGTGTTAACAAAAAAGAAAAGGTTTAAATTAATTTTCCTTTTCGATTTTTTGGGTGGGAATAAATTTAAATTGTTTAACTAATAAAAACTCAATATTAGTGATGTTTCAAAATTTAATTTTTGTTCTCAAATTTATAATTTCTTAAAGCCATCTTCATTACTTCTTAAAGTTCTTATCCTCCATCCCATTCACAGTCACAGTACATCAATTGCTCTTGCAATGTTTATAAATCATTTTAACATATCTAACATAGAGTAAAGAAAACTTCAAATTTAATTAAATTATGCCTTAAGGTTCTCAACCATATAACTTTTATTTTGATATACATTACAGCTCATTAAAATAAAATTAACGTAATAATAAATAAATGATAAACTTATAGTCCATATTCTCTAGCTTATAAGTAGTAATAAAGCAGTAAATTATTCTAACTCACTAAAATAAAGAAACAATTGGTCAATCCATTTTAAAACCGAGTGAACTTTCAAAGCTCTTCTTGTATTAATGTTTGTTTGGTAACACGGCACACATTTTAATATAAAATTATTTTAAAATTTATAAAATTTATTTTAAAATTCATTAAAACCATCTTAAAATTCATAAAATATCTCAAAATCTGTATACTCATTTCTCTTAACAAACTTCCCAGACATTCACTATAGGCTTGTTTGGAGAGGCCGTTTGCCTCCTCAAAAGTCATTCCTTTGTTTACCGAGACAAAATTACTCTCACATATTTACCTCGTAATCTGTATCCGTTTTTTCAACGGACTATCCAAACAAGCCCTACAGGCTACCAACATCGTACTTTGTGTCAGGGGACAGTGGCGCTCACCGCTAAACCTCTTTTTTCCTATTTTACCCCTAACTACCTTCCGAGTTCATGAGTTGGTAGATTGCGTGTCATACTCTCATTGGTTGATCTCGTAGGCCTAGCTGTAATATTCTACACCGCGTAATACCCTACCCGCAGATACCCCGGGCCCGTGATATTCATCTGCTACTTTTGCTTCATCCTTCTTCCTTCTTCCTTCGTCAACCTTCATCACATGCCGCCATAGTTTCTCTTTTTTTGGGTCAACTATATAACGCCCGGCTGTCAGAAACCTAACCCCACTCCTCAACTCTGACGAATTCTGGCTATCAAACAAATTCTATCAAGTTCATAACCGTTAGTTTCAATTCCTGAATTGATAAAAAGAAGAAAAGGGAGTCTCTTCCCCCACCTCATTTTCTCGGAATCTGATTCCTGGTCTTGTCTTGTGGCACTTTAATACAAATTTACGTAATGGAATGTGAATACAGATTAACTGTTTGTGGAAATGCGTGAAGTGATTTTGTATGTGTTTTGTTGCTGCCTTTAAATTTGGGGATGTGATTTGCATGAGGCTGGGAATGGTAAGAGATGGCTCGGGACGGGAGCGTTGTGCCCGCCGACCCACAGGCTCTGGTGTCTGTGAAGAAGAAAACGCAGCCATCAAGGAGTTGGATTCTTTTCGATTCCACAGGTCAGGGCACCATTCTCGACGTTGACAAGTATGCCATCATGCATCGAGTTCAGATTCATGCTCGCGATCTTCGGATTCTTGATCCTCTACTTTCCTACCCGTCTACGATATTGGGTCGAGAAAAAGCTATTGTTCTCAACTTGGAGGTACCTTTATTAATTTGAGTTCCACTCTGTTTTTTTTCCACTTTGGTTTGTCTTCGGGATTAAGTTCCGGTCTCAATTTGATTTTTGTCCCTTTTTGTTGTTATTTTGGGATTTCAGCATGTCAAAGCAATTATCACTGCTGAAGAGGTTAGTCAATTTTATTTATTTTGACGATCTTCTCGTGGACCCTGTCTGTGTTATGACTGATGAACAAGTTAGACCTTGTAGGGCGTTTACCAGTGGCAAATTAAAGAAATCCTGGAATTGAGTAAACACTTTATAAATCCTATTTCTTTATTGTTGTAACATACGCTAAAAGTTTCTTTACTTTTCTCTCTTCATGTGCCGTGCATCTAATTTTGTGGATTGCCCATAAGTTCAACGCCAGTTTCTTTAAGAAACGGATTTGGACCAGTTATAAAATAATTTGTATGAGGAATTTCTGGTTTAAGCTGTGTGGCTTAGTAACTTATTAGGGAGGAACTTCCACTGATTAATCAACAACTAGATGAATTGTAGGCATGGCAATTTCCGAGTATTTTACTAATGGATTCGATGTGAGTCTGGTGCCTGATGAGTGGAAGAAAACGATAAGTTGTTAGTGGACTGTTGCCTTATTTATGCATCTTCTATCAAGCTCGTTGATGCAAAGGATTATGAAAACAACGAACTACTTTTTTAACTTGTTTTTTGATTTTTCCATTAATGTAAAGCCATATATCATGGAACCTCAAGCTATAATTAAAAAATCCCCGCATAGACTTAATTGCTGACCTGAGTTATGCTTAATAGTCCCCAAAACAGATACTGATAAGACTAGTATAATTCAGCCTTGGCAAGTTTATTGACTATCATCTTTGGTCTGGTTCGTATATTTTATTAGTGTCTTGTACCTAAATTGTTGGATAGGTATTGCTGAGAGATCCAACAGATGAAAATGTGGTCCCTGTTGTTGAGGAACTTCAAAGACGGTTGCCTAATGCAAGTGCCAATAATCTCCAAAGAGGAGACGGCAAAAAGTATTCTGTTGGTCAGTATGACATGGAAGCAGCTGAGGAAGATGGTATGCTTTTCTAGATGAGCCATTGCCATAGCTTACATATTGACTGTTTCAATCTTTGAAATTTGTTTTCTTTGTAACACCTTAATTATTTCCTTGTTAATTTCTTATGAAATAATTTTCCTCAGTCATTGCTTTTACTTTTTTGGTATCTGAATGCTCTAGAATATGCAATGTAGAGTCACCCTTTGAATTTCGTGCCTTGGAGGTTGCTTTAGAAGCCATTTGTAGTTTCCTTGCTGCACGTACAACCGAATTGGAGATGGATGCTTATCCTGCATTAGATGAACTTACCTCCCAGGTATATATATAGTTGTTGCCAAAACATAATTTTATCCCTTAATCTTGTGTGAAGTTTCTTTGCCATCCTAGTGGGATAAGACTTGTTGTTTCTACCTCTGTCTTTCAACATATCATCAAGGATTTCCAGAACTAATTCTGTGAGAATGACTAATGGAATTATCCTGTGTCATATTGTCATTTTACATGTATAGGATGTTTATTTAGCCCTTCTCTTCGAATAAAGTCTAATTACCGCATTGGTATTATTGAAGGCTAAATGACAAATTTACTATTCAAAGTTGAAGAACAAAAGTAAAACTTTATTTAAAGTGAAGATCCAAATAGTTAGCATTTAGGTTTATAATTAGCTTTGTCATCTTTTACCTGGTTTTTTGGATCCCCTTTCTCACAAATATTGAACAAGTTCTGAAGGAATCTGTTTTATTTTTATTGTGTTACTTCTAAGTTTGTGTTCTATCTTCTGACCTTTTACATTGTTGTAATCTGCAGATTAGTAGCCGTAATTTGGACAGGGTTCGTAAACTAAAAAGTGGGATGACTAGATTGACTGCTAGGGTTCAAAAGGTATCTCTCAAACCCTGTATTTTGCTGCTGTTGACGCTTTGAAGTTGAAACGGATATTAAAGAGAGCGGTGGTTATATAGTTACATGATGGTGCATGAGAAAATAACATTAATGGCTTCATATGCACTTCGATTTTCTCCACCTCATTTGTGCCCCTGCTCTTCCTCTTCATCAAATCCATCCGTTGCTTTGATCAAACAGCAGCCCACAAGCCATGATGCCGCTCAGTTGGCTAACCCTTCTCTCTACTCAACATTGAAAGTGAAGAAGACACCCTTCGTCCCAACAGCATTGGGTGGTTCAACAAAGGACTTCGTGTGTGTGTGTGTGTGTGTCTATATATACAAGAAGAGAAGGATGCTTTCTTGTTTTCTCTATGAAATCTTATGACCCACAGTTTTGAGCCATTTGATTTAAGGCTTGTTTGAAAGTTAGTTGTGAAACCTAGGTTTTGTCCAAGTACAAAAATTTTTCTGAAAAGCTATTTTGGTTACAAAACCTCAGTTTGAAACCTAGGTTTTCTCTTTCCAACTTTTTCCTCTTTCCTCTTTCCTACTTTTTCCTTTCTTTCTCTTTCATCTTTCCTAC
>JANTPZ010095829.1:0-20431 GCA_025593235.1 Vachellia pachyceras | reverse complement strand
TTGTATAGCAGAAACACATACCTGTGTATCCCTATATTCGGCCTTGGCATTTCATACTTCACCAACTCTTTTCCTGCCAATAATTTTTAAAGGAAAGAGCAAAAGGTTATAAACTGAAAGCCACTCATATATTCTTCATGCTTGCTTTTATGGGAACTAAAGGGCAAAAGCACTCACCAAATGAAGCATCCGTTGTGCCTGGAATGTCTGTGACTATCCTGTGAATATAATTAGAAATCACCAAACACTTCCCTTTAGTGGACTTATCTCAGTGTTATTTACACACACACACACACACACACACACACACACATCTCAATGATCAAACACATGCCTTTTCCGCCAGAGATAACAAGAGATAGATTCAGAGGGAAATTTTAATCACTCCTAGCCACTACTCCAGTAATTTAACACATCATACATAAATTACTGAATTAGCTTTATGGTTAAGATGGGTATTGGAATACTTGTCTTTATGATTAAAAGATTGAAGCTTGAATTCCAATTATGAAGAGTCAAACTATTAATTAAGAAAACCAAGTATAAGAGATACGATCGTGAGCCATATACCAGTGTAAGTGTTCTCTGAGGTATGGGTCACTAGGGCCAGGAACATCTGGATCTGTCATGACCTAACGAAAAATCCATAGCACATGGATTAATGGAAAAAGGAAGAAGATGATGATGATGAATTAGAGGAAGATGAAAAGTGAAGGAGAATGGAAAAGTACCAAAGTGAAGAAGGATCTCATATCGCCACCATGAACCTCAACTTTGGGCTTAGAGGTCACTGCAGAAGGGAAGAACTCATGACCGTTGTAAACCTGCTTGTTGGAGTTGTAAGTGACGGTCATTTTTACTGTAGGAGTGAAGCAATCAATGACATCTCCAATCACCTTCCCCACAGCTAGAGGATCTGCAGTTATCATTTTCATGGTGGCCATATGAACAATAATTGATTCAAGTATAAGAAGAGAAAATGAGTTTTGTCAGAGTAGTATAAGAAGAGAAATGCGCAGTAATTAAAGTTGAAGATTTCCAAGGATTTGCGTGTAGAGTGTGTGATCGGACCCCTATATTTATAGAGCAGAGATCCCCTCTTAATTTCGAGTTATGATAATCAAGGTTTCACTAGACATGTATATTACAAATCGAGGATATAAGAAATGGCTTGGATTCAGTTGCATAGTGTTATTAAACTATAGCTTTAAGTGATGTGACTTGAGGTTCTAAAGCCTTTATTTCCGAAAAAGAGAATATTTTCGCAGGTTATATATAATAGATGCATTTACCATCAAATTGACAAAGTTTAATAACAAAAATTACTTCACTCTCCGTATTCTCTGGTCTATCTTTCTACGTGTGCTCCACATTTAGACAGAGAGTATATTCGGGTTTAAATCATGACGAGAGGGACTAAGAAAATTGAGCTTGACGATCAGTACATGCACCCACAACTAAAAACAAAATAAATGAAATTTATAAGCAACGACAGAATATAATAAGGTTTGAAAAGAATTGGCCAAGATGATTGAAGATGACGTTTGGTCAATTGAAAAAGTGGTTTCTAATTCTGACTGACAATAATTCCAGTTTACTGTACGTACGTATGTATCGTTTGGATAATAAAAGAATATATGATTATATTATAGTTGATGATGATTTTAAAAAGTCCAGATTCTTTTGCTGAATAATCGCTAATTTGTGTGGATAATAATATATGAACTTATTCATCTTATAACCTCATGACACCAACATTTTCTCTTAGAGTTTGAGTCTTCCATATATGGATATAACAAGTACCTGAATTTAATTATGGGTAATTTTGTTAAAAAGCATCAGTACGTATGGGAAATATCCTCACCCTATGGTGCTTTAATTATATGGTTTCAATATAGGAGAGTGGCTATTGGCTTCTCATGATAAATAAAATACAATGATCAGGATAATGGAGTATCTTTCTTAGTGTATATAGGGCTAAAGATAGGATATAGGAATTCTGGTTCTATATCGTCATCATTTAGACAAGAAAATATAAGATGGGAATTACTTTTAGGAAAAATTAATGAAAAATATGTTTGAAAATCTGATATGAGTTCACATAAAGAAAATACCAATTGTTTACATAATATCCTACACAAAAAGTATTAACACTACACTCTAATTCAGGCCATCTTGATTGATAAAATTTTTAAATTAAAACTTTTTAATTTACCGACTCTCTCTTATTTTAAGACAAATAGTTTAATTTTGAGTAGAACTATGTAAAGTTGTGAAGTGTAAAGAATGAGAATTAAAGGAGATATAATTTGGCTAGCTTTTGCATTAAGGGTATAAAAAAGTGAAATTCCTAGGCGTGGGTGCAGTAAGAACCTTCCATATCTGCCAATTATTAGGATAATCTAAGACAGTATAATTAAAGCTCCTCCACTCACATAAAACCTATGTTTCAGTGGTTAGTGTCTTTTCAATATTGTGTGTACATATATATGTATGTGCTCAAAGATGGTAGAATTGTTGTCCTTCGATTCTTACATTATATATATATATATGTATATATGCTGTAATAACTAATTCCTTACAGTTGAAAATATGAATTCATTTGCTTAAAAAAGGCAACTCATCCCAACTAGGTAAGAACCTAGCTTGATGCTTTCCTATAATTCCCATCAATATATTGTTTTATTTTGTATTCTTATTCTTCATGTATAAAAAAATAGGGGGAAATCGACTTTTTGTGGTATTGTTATAATTAATTAATCGTGGAAGGCATTAATTATTCCAATGTGAGAAAATAGATCTCAATTTTTTTTATTACATAATGAAATTGTAACACACTCTCTTTAATTAGTACTCATGAAATAACATGAAGGGAAAAAAAAATTGAGCATGTCGATCAATATATGTTTGGAAAATAATTTTCCACATCAATCGCAGTCGGATGATCTGCCCTTAATGGGTAAAGTTTAAATTATACATGCCCTTGACTGGCCTGGATCCACCAAACCAATATATCGTTTGGTAATATTACTTACAGGTCACACACAACAGAATTAACTATAAAATAATCTAAAAGATTAACAAAATTACCATAAAATTACCTTAAGGTCCCAGGAGTAACTGCTGAGGTAGTCATTAACAACCTTATTAGCTTTCATTAACAACCTCAACAGGTACTCTTGGGCCTTATGTTAATTTTGTTGCTTGGGACCATTTTATGGTTAATTTTGTTGTTTGGGACCTTTAGGTAATTTTCCCATATCGTTGCTTAAAATCCCTAAAAATAAAAGTTATAATTTATATTATTCACAAATCACATAATGTTACAATAACGTACAGTAATAAATTTTATCCCATTACATACATATGATGAGTTATATAATTAATTGTATGAAGTTATTGTACTCTTCCAACAACAAAACCTTTGTACATATGTGATAATTAAAATCAAGGTCTTGTTCAATATTTCATTCAACATTCTTTTCAATATTTCTTTAGTTCAACTTATTTAGAGACTTCATGTGAGAGAAGAGAAAAGTCTAAGCATTGTTTGATTAGAAGAATGGAATGAATGTGAAAGAATAAATTGAATAAAAATTTATTTTCATATATGAAATTCCAATAATCTGTATCTTTACATAAGTACTAAAAAATAAAATTATTTGTTGAATAAAAACCAAAGGAAGCCTTAATATAGAAGATATGATGACTGGACGCTCGAAGATGGGAATTGGATAGTAGTATTGGGCCAATACAGCCCATTCTGTGTTTTATAAGATCAAATAAAAGGTGGAAGCTTAGCTAATTACTATTATTTAAAAATCTGTTGGAAGAATGTAGTTTACTTATTCCAAAATGATTTTACAGATATTAAAATTTTTTACTGATTTAAAGATATTTTTACAGATTTTAAAATAACTTTTTTCTTAGCTTCTGTGCCGAGGGTTTTCGGAGTTGATAACGAATTGGCTCACGTGCGAGTCCAACTGTCAACGTGAATGCAAATGCGAGAACGTGGACAATTTATGGATATGGTTACTGGTACTACAGTTAGAACTCCCGAGGGAATTTTTTGTTGCGGGAAAATTTCGCAACCATGATAGGTGCATCATCATGCGTTTCTGACTTTCTGTTCCTGGAGACCCCATAGCCATCTTGTTGGAGAAATGCAGAACTCTGCGGCAAGTGCGTCAAATTCATTCCTATATGATCAAAACAAACCTCGTCAATCACACATTCTCGGTCTCTAAACTCTCCTGTGTCTGTTCTCGCACCGGTGGACTCGACTATGCCTTGTCCATTCTTCTTCGAATTCAAAACCCCACTTCGTGCCTCGTCTTTCGCCCTGTCATCAAGGGCTTTTCTGGATGTTCAAATCCTTTTCAGGCTGTTATCCTTTATGCCTACATGCTATTCTGCTTAGAAGATTTTCGGGAAATCGATTTCTCTGTTCCCTCTGCACTCAGAGCTTGTGGCAGATCCTCTGCGTCCAGAGAAGGGAACCAAATTTTCGGTCACATGCTGAAGACTCATCTATGGTTTGACCCGTTTGTGACAAATTCTGTGGTTCGTATGTGGTTGGAACCCGGTGAGATCGAACTTGCGAGATCAGTGTTTGATAGAATGCCTGTGAGAGACTTGATTTCTGGGAATTCCTTTATTACGGGGTGTTTGAGGGTGGGCGGGATTGAGCTTGCACGTGAACTGTTTGAGAGAATTCCCGAACGGGACCTGGTTGCATGTAACTCTATGATTGATGGGTGTGCAAAGCAAGGAATGTATAACCTTGCTAAGGATATTTTTACGACAATGAAGGTTAAGGATTTGGTAACGTGGACGACAATGATTTCCGCTCATGTTTTTAATCAGCGCCCCATGAAAGGCTTAGATTTATTCGGAGAAATGTTGAGTAAATGAATTCGACCTGATGCCCCTGCTATTATCAGTGTCCTTTCATCCCTTGCTGATCTGGGTTTTGTTGAGGAAGGAAAATGGATACATACTTACATATCTACCAATAAGATAGATTGTTGTTCTAGTTTTTTTGGATCAGCTCTCATAAACATGTATTCAAAATGCGGCCAAATCGAAAATGCCTACCATGTATTTAGAAGCATATCTCATCAAAGAAACACTGGGGATTGGAATTCCATGATATCTGGGTTTTTCATCCACGGGCTTGGCCATGAAGCCATCGAGCTTTTCTTGGAGATGGAAAGAGAAGAACTTAAGCCTGACGATATCACTTTCTTGGGACTCCTGGGTGCTTGCAACCATGGAGGCCTAATGAATGAGGGTCTATCCTATCTTGAAACCATGCAGGTGAAATACCAGATTGTTCCTAAGATTAAGCACTATGGATGCATCGTTGACCTTCTCCGTAGATCAGGTCATTTAGAACAAGCACTTGAGATCGTATACGACATGCCTGTGGAGCCTGATGTTTTAATCTGGAAGGCTATTCTGAGTGCGAGCATGAAGCATAATAACATCGAAATAGGTCAGATTGCTGCATTGCGAGCTATGGATTTGGCTCCAGAGGACTCAAGTTGTAATGTTCTCCTCTCAAATCTGTATGCCAAATTGGGATGGTGGGATGACGTGGCTATAGTTAGAACAATGATGAAAAAGAGAGGAGTAAGAAAAATTCCTGGGTGCAGCTCCGTCTTTGTGAACGGTAAAGTTCATGCATTCCTAATTGGGAAAGCAATAGATGTGGAGAGCAACCAAAAGATCCTCTCCATGATAGAGGAAGTGATCTCTAAGTTGAAATTGGAAGGGTATGAGCCTGACCTTAATGGAGTTCTTCTGGATCTTGAAGACGATGATGAAAAGGAAGGCCACTTAGCACTTCACAGTGAGAAGATGGCTCTTGCATTTGGACTGCTGAATACCTCCCAGGGGATCCCCATTCATATAGTGAAGAACTTGAGGATTTGCTGTGACTGTCACTCGTTCATGAAGCTGGTTTCCAAAGTATACAAGCGCAGAATTATTGTCAGAGACCAAAACCGTTTTCATCATTTTGAAAATGGTTATTGCTCTTGCAAAGATCATTGGTAATTTCGATGTTTAGTTACTGTGAAGAGAGCATGAATAGATATGGGCAAAGGGGTAGATTTGATTGGGTTACGTTGGACCGATGCCATTTAACTTTGCTTCAGTAACTGAATTTCCAGTGCCCAATCGATCTTTGTTCCATTCAACGATCTTACAGCTTAATGATTGGATGAGCAGAATTATGTTGGAGAATTTAAAAATAGTGAAAAAATGTTAAAAAGAATTCATAATATAATTGAGCTAAAAAAAGGTTAAAAAGAAAAGGGCATTTCGCTTTTTCACTGCTTGCATATATGAAAGCGTTTATTGGGTGGCTAGTAAATACAGCGAACCAACCACATCAAACCCACTGCCCAATGTCACGGGATCATTATCCTCTCCCCCAAAAGAGCTCTTGTGAGGGTGTGCAGCGCACCCGTTTATATAGCCCAGCACCCTCCCGAGCCTCTCCGATGTGGGACTTTGACATTCTCCCCCAACCAATCCGCGAGCGATCTCACCGCGGGGCCCACCGGCAACCTCGCCGGCATCCGGAGGGTCCACCAGAGACCGAAAGCTCGGGGCTGGCTCTGATACCACTTGTCACGGGGCCATTACCCTCTCCCCCAAAAGAGCTCTTGTGAGAGTGTGCAGCGCACCCGTTTATATAGCCCAGCACCCTCCCGAGCCTCTCCGATGTGGGACTTTGACACCAAGCACACAGTTACCGCCGAGGAACAGTCATACCAGGTCCCCCCTGCACGTGTCAGTAAATACCATACCTTCCATATATGTTTTCAGTTCTTCTATTATATATGAAAGTAAAAATTATATTATAAATTAGTCCCTTAATTCAATTATGAACCATCTTTATATTTTATGGGAAAATGAGTCATAGGTCCCAACTTTACTATAATTATGAACCATCTTTATATTTTTTAACCACTTCCACTATAATTATTATAATATTCATATCCAAACTTTACTTGCCTCAGCACTGCCAATCATAACTCGCATTGAAATTGAAGCATCCAAGCCAAGAGTGTTAAAAATTTTGAATTATTATGAATAACGCCCCGTATGGAAAAAAAAAATGAGGACTGGATTGAAATATTTATACGAATGGAAGGACAAAATATGCAAGAGCGAAACTCATTTCCTCAAAAAAGAGTAAAAGACTAAAAAAAAAACAAGTAATCGCCGTCAGATCATAATAATATCATATACCTCCCTCACTTCCAAACAAAACTTTTATTCAAGATGGTGCCAATGGCAGTTAAAGTCACAGTGTGTTGCATCTTTCCTCACTCTCTTCCTCTCTCCCTTCTGATACCTCTCTAGTTCCGTCCTTCTCTCTTTCCGATTCTCTCGCCGTTCAATTTCAGGTATTTTTGTCTCTGTTTTCTTATTCTCTCTAATCATCGATCCGATGCCGATTCGGTTTTCTCTCTACAGATTTAATCTGCTCCACCGTTTCACTTTTCTTTCTTCCATTTTTCTGTATTTTCCATGCCGTTCTTATTCATATACATGGATGCATGCGACATGCAAGTATTATACTTACTTCTCTGCTATCTTCAGTTGCATCAGCTTCCCAGATCAGTGATTATAATTCTCTCTGTCACAATGTCAATAGTGATTTCGTTTTTCTATTTAATCAATTTCATATGTGTGTATTCCGTTAGAATGGCTTATAATGTGTTGTTCTTAATTAATGCGATTTGATAGAAGCTGAGAATTGATCTCCGGTTGCCGAAGTTCAATTTGTGCTTGTTTCATGATCAATAATGCTAGTTTCGAGACAGAAACGGTCGCTTCCGAAAAGAGCCATACCCAACAGTTGGCTCCTTCGTCTCTATCCCTGCCTCTTCCGCAATTGCAGCATGAATCACCGCTAAAAGAAACCTCGATTTCTTCACCGAACAGTCATCAAAATTCAATACTCTCTCTCACCCTTGACGAAATCCAAATCAAGAGCGGAAGGATGTTTGGCTCAATGAGCATGGACGAATTCCTAGCCAACATTTGGAATTCCGACTGTAACCAGGTCGATTTACAACCGCCGCCCCCTGCCAGTGAAGAATTGCCTGTTCAAAACGGAAACGCAGGTGCAGGAACAGAACCCGTTATCTCCCAACTGGACTCATTGTCTGTTCCTCCTCCGATCTGCAAGAAAACTGTGGATGAGGTTTGGTCTTATATCCGCAAAGATCACCGGCCACAGCAAAATGAAGAGGCTAATGACGAAATTAGCAGCCGTGAGAGCCTCAAAAGGCAACAAACACTTGGGGAAATGACTCTGGAGGATTTCCTGATAAAAGCTGGGGTAGTGCAAGAATCATCTTTGCCGTCATTTATAAATTCTTCTGGGCCTCAACAGCCATTTCAGATCCAAGCTGGGAATATGGCAACGACGATGAAATTTTCTACCCAACTAAATGTCGGAGGCTGTTCATCAGGAAATGAAGCTACAACAACATACCGAGTGTTGTCTCAGAGTCATGGCTTAGCAGGAAAAGACCTCGCTGCTAGTAATGCTGCTGAGAAATGTCGAACATCAGGAGAGTCAACTAGGAATGGTAGCAAGAAGAGAATAATTGATGGGCCTCCTGAAGTAGTGGTGGAGAGAAGGCGGCGCAGGATGTTGAAGAATCGAGAATCGGCAGCACGTTCTCGAGCAAGAAGACAGGTTTTGTGCTCATCTTAATCTACTCTTGTGTTTGTGTTATAAGAAAAAACTGATCGGAGCTTCATCATTTGAGAAATTGGCTTGTTTTACTGTTCGGAAAAGCCTTGAATGCTAATTGTGAACTAAGGGTTAGAACTTTGTTTTTACGGATTTCTGTATATCCATTAGAGAAATGAGGGTGCAGGAGTAGACTCTTCCTACCAAAATTAGAATTTAAGCATGCTCACAACTAATTATTCATGGTTGAATTTTTATTTATATATTATTTTCAGACTGATTTTATCTGACAAATTTTCTGGTTAATCTCTCCTTGGCCTTTTGGTGTCCTTCCAATTATAATATCTGGTTCTTATTGTAGGCATACACCGTGGAGTTGGAAGCAGGTCTGAGTCAGCTAAGACAAGAAAACGAAAAGTTGAAAGAAATTCTGGTACAATAGACTTTTAACCTCTGTTATATACTCATGATGATAAATAATGTTGTCTAATGTCTTATCAACTTTTTCCCCCATAATCCGGAATAGGCTGAAACTGAGCGGAAGAGAAAGCAAGAGGTAAGAGTGAACAACCTTAATTGTTTTCCCTTAATCTGAATATGTAAGCCAGAAAGTGATACTGAAACACGATGGTTGCGATGTCTTGATCTTGTGTTGTGATGTACAGATAATGAGGAGGAAGCATGCAACAAAGGCTCAGAAAAGAACAGAGAAGTTTAGGGCTATAAGGAGGACATTGAGTGCAGACTGGTGAAGACATTTAGCACATGCATATATAATACAGCCTGGGATGAAAGTTAAGTGATGCTTCTGTGATGGATGGATGGATGGATGGATGGATGGATGGAGCTACGAACGAGCCTCTGGTGCTATTATCCCTTGCAAAAAGGCTCCTTCTTGGCTACTGGTTTCATGCATTCTAAATTATGTTCGTAGAAGACACAGACAATGAGACATTAATCATTTATACATATATTGTATGTATATACAAGCTTCCAACCTCTTTAATTATCGCGTATTTTACGCGACTGTATGTGTACATATGATATATATATATATATAGCGTGACTCTGTCCAGAGGCAGAGCCACGACCTTGGGGCAGTGGGTGCAACTTTTTTATTTTCAAGCAAATGACAACAAATTTACTAGTGTAAATAATTTGAGTGGGTTCAAATCTTAAATATCAGTGGGTGCAAAATAAAAATCTAATAGCTCTTTACATATAATAAAATAATTCCAGTGGGGGCAATTGCCCACCCTGGCAAGCATGTGGCTCCGCCACTGACTCTGTCTCTAGGCTATTGAAGCAATAATTTATATGTGCATAGGTGTTTTTTGTTTTTAATTTCATACAACAAATTATTAAGTTTTCATGGAAAATTTAAGTATACGAATTTTGTTGATCTTAGCATTGATGGTTTTTCTAGCTATATTCTTTGAAAGTAAAGTTGTATGCATCAGATGTATAAAAAAAGTTGTATGTATCAGATTAAGGTCCGACCATTTGAAATTACTAAAGAATATTTTGTGAATATATTTGAAAAAATAAAAATTATTGAGCATACAATAAAAAACGAGTTAAATTAATGAGTGAACTTCATAATTATTACCACTATAACTATATCGGCCCGTTTGGCAAAGCGGTGGGAAAGTACTTATGGGCTTATTTACACAAGCCAAGACAAATATGTGGAGAAGATTGTCTCGTTTTACGGAAAAACACTGTTGAACGTACTTATGGGTACAAGCTAAACGTTGTCAAACAAGCACATCATCTACAGAATTAAAAAGCCGCATTGTGTGCAACATGTATATGATGCTTGACTTATAAATATTTCAATAAAAGGTTATTTTGATCAGTCAACGTTTACGTCAATAAGGGTGAATCTGAGATCATCTATTATAAATGTCCCAGACATTAAAATTATAAAACAATTCATCTCTTTAGTATACCATATTCCACCGTTATGTACGTTCTCTTAGTCCGAGCTGGTCCAATATCGTTGTATTAACTGTCTATTTTTTTTTAAAAAAAAATATGAAGTTGCGAGTTTGATCTCTATATGTGGTTTGTCAAAATAAGTAGCAAATGTCAATCGATAATGAATTGGCTTACAGCTATAAAATTATAAGCTTAAATTTTACTGCCTGAGATCATATTAATGAACCTGAAGACATCCCCTCCACCAGACCCACTAAACTTCTTTTAAACAATAAAATACATAGCAACCACGCTTTCCAGACTCCCGCCTCGTCCAACCACGTTATTGTGCTTTTTGGTTACTCGTGCTCCACTCTTCTACTTCTTGAGGCAACAGTATTATTAGTTTTGTTCATTTCGTCATACTGGGCGGATGGAGTTTCGTTGAATCAGTAATGTTCAGTGCTGCATGTTGTCCTTATGCCATAAAACCCTGCTGCATTATTATTTGGGATAATAGTCACTTTGTATTCTGTTCACTCTTTTTCCATCCGCCATAAGGCATAAGAATGAGAAGGGAGTAAAAAAGGGATGAGAGCCGCTCTGTTGAAACTGAAGAGAAGATAGACTTGCGATGAAGAAGAGTGAATGAAGTTAATTCTCCGGTCTCATGCAATGTTAAAGCTCAGGTCTCATCTGAAGGCTGTCCAGCTTTTGATTTTAGCCCTAAAGATTCTTCTGTTGTAAACACTGGATATCAAACGGAAACTAGGATAGACAAAGTACACCAAAAAATATAAAAAGGATGGTTAACTCTGAGTTTGCTCTGTGACCCAAAAACGATAGTTATTATTAATTACTTACAAATTAGGAAGAATGAAATACCAACACATGAATTTGGAGATTGTGTGCAGATAAAAGGAAGAACCGGAAGGACTTTATCCTCAACAGGGCCGGGTCTTCCTTCAGGGAGGGTGAAGTCGGAGAATCTACCAATTCTGAAGCCTGTAGAGAACATGATACCTGCTGACGTATGTGTAAAATGTACTATCATATGTCATTTCCTAGATATAGTACTTCATCCTTTCTAATCTGCCAAAACCTTAATTTTTTTGGAATATTGCAGGAAACATGGTTTCCCTCCTTCTAAGAAACAAAAGGAGTGCGAGGTTTTAACTCGTCTAGGGAAGATGCATACCAATGGTTCTTCAGACTTCGCATTACGGGGAAACGTGGAGTCTAGTTTTGCTACCATCAGTGAGGAGAATGTGTCATTTTTTAAGGAACAGGTACCTAACAAGTTAATTTGTTTAATTCTCAATATGCTATCTATTGTCTAACATACTTTTTGTTAGGTTGTTAGTTGCGAAGCAGATGGCTGTTGCTGAGGAACTTGATAAAACTTCTCCAATGTGATTTACGGTTTACAAGATAAGTGTGTGAAAATAATTTTATCTCAAAATTATGTGGACGTGATTTCTCAACGCTTAGTAGCTTTCTCGTTCACACTGCTTATAAAAACGTTGATCTATATATATGTTTTAGGACTTTTATAGCTGCTACTAAGTTTGTCTTAGTTGAATTTGGGGTGTAAGTTGTGCTCTAAATTTGGGGTGCTTATCAAATGTATTTTTCTTGTTTCTTTGCATAATTAGATTCTACATAAATTAAGTGACATTTTGATATCTTATGGATAAAAATGCTTTAATTTTTAATTTTTTTATGATTTTAAAAGTACACCCTCTAAAGTTTGGATGAGTTTGATTTTTTAAGATATTTATATCTTAAAAATTATAAAAATTGAAAACTGGACAATTTTTTATCTATAAAATATTAAAATGTCATCATTTGGTGCAGTTGTAAGCTAGAGTACAGTTAATATCAGGTTCATTCTAGTTCTACCAAATTTCTTAGCACTTCGAAATGAGATAAATCATTTCTAGGTTGATGATCAAGCATGGAATCAATGTTGATCAAGTATGGAATCAATATTTTTCAGGATGATATAATGAACAGTGAAGCTACTCATTGTTGAGAGGAAAGACAAATGAGCTGCTGTGATGGAGAAGGAGCTAATAAGGCCTATGCTTTAACTGGAAAAGGTAATGGGGAAATTCTGGATAATGCTACTCGTTTATTCAAATTACTTCGCTCTACTACGATTTCAGACGATGGAAGTGAAGAATTATACCCCCTTATTGAAGCAATGACTACATCTCAAAAGTGTGCGAGAGATGATTTTAATTTGTAATCCATTTGATGAAACGGATTTTGAAGTAGGGCCAGAGGTGATTCTCCAAATTCAGAAGAACTGCCCGTTGGCCAGGCTTACTTGCAATAAGAGTGTTGCATCTGACCCCATTTAGGTACGCAAACACATTCAGTTATTTGCAAAAAGCTAATTGTGGTGGGGAAGTGAAGAATTTTCCCCATTCGGATTTCACATATGACAGTATAATACTGATAACTTTCCAATTCGAAGTATATTTGAGATATGGATCACAGTGAATTAAACACCTTCAAATGATCTTAATCAAGTGGCAGTGGTTTTCCTATGGATAACGATATTGGATTGTATCCAGAAATATTGGTAGGTTTTCATTTCAAGCATTGGATCACTATATGAAAAACTATAATAACACTCCACTCACTTCTGCCTGATAGAATTATACTTGGTGCAAGTTGGAACCTTCATTCGGCATTGTGGTGGAAATCGTAGATAAGCGATGTTCTTGAGACACAATACACTAGGAGGGAAGCAAAAACGATACTAATTTCAAATGTTCAGGTCCTTCAACGCGACTGTTTCTGCTGACATCGAATCATACTACTCTAGTTCTGATCTCCCAACGTGGGCTGCTATTCCTGTCCAAGTATGGCTTCTTCTTCGGTGGCCAATCCTGCCCATTTAGTTGGATTCATTTAATATGAAAATAAGTTTTAAAACAATAACTTTAAATTTGTGGTACTTTCGTGTTGCATGTTGCTCTTGCATTCTCAAAAAGGTGTTATAAATTTGATCGAGAGTTAATAACTAATATATATACATTAAAAAAATTAGTCATGTTACATGTGGGTTTCCATAGAATACATTTTAATTATGTGCATCGAAATTAACCTTTATGGAAGCTTAGTAGCACATAGGATATTTTGAAAAAATAATTGTAAATTTTTTTTTGCTAAACAAAGCTATCATTTTATTAGAGATAATTTTGTTTGAGATATTGTTAACACTGCATGTAGGTGCTTATAACTTCCAACGAATATTCAAACATTGATTTACATCATTGTTGAAATATTTATAAATTTAAAAGGTTAAATGGATTGAAGTCTTATGCTTATCTAACAATTTCACAAACCAAACCCACATTCTTATTTAAAAATACAGAAAAAGGGGGAAATGAAAATGACCAAGCCCTTACTGCCCTCTTGCGTACTCGAAAGGGCACACAACAGAATAAATTGTCCCATCCTTTCTTATGTCTGAAGAAGAAACTCTACAGACACACCCATCTTTAGAGGTTAAAGAGAGATGTACGCCAAAAAAAAGAGTATAGAGAGAGAGTGTGTGTGGAAAAGAAATAATTTAAGCAGTTCTGTTATGATCATATTACTCTATATATCCCTCACTTACAAAAGTAACTATACTTGAAAAAGATTCATATTTCTCTCTGTTTTCCTCCTCGTATATGGGAAGTACCCTACAACTTGCTTATATTCATATATAGGGAAAGCTATGGTGTCCCGAGGATTCTTTAATTTGGGGTCATTTACAGCTTCCTATTCCCCATATAAGGAGCTAAATACCTAATATCAATCCCCTTGTAATATAATGATATGAAAGTTATTCTATAGTAATAAGTTAAAGATTGCAGATTTAACCTTACCTTGTATATCTCTTTAAATTTTAAGAAATCACAGCTATTTCATAAAACCATAATTGAATTTTCTGTTTTAATTTGATAAAGGAAAAGCATTTTGACCACAATTAAAGAGTTTTAAAGGGTTTAAGAAGATCGATCGATCTCAACCCCATGAACGTGGAAACAAGAGCAGCATTGCTCTTTATATTAATAATCTAATTAAAGGCACCTATGCACTAAACTAATATTAAACAACGTCAGTGTCATGTTGCTTTGTCGTTGTACGTATCCTCCCTTGTATATATTCTCGTAAAAAGCTAGAATGATTAATATAACACCCAGATCGTCACCTATATCCCTATCCTTCCCAATTATTTGTCCTATATAGTATTCATAATGGATCCAAAAGTATTACACAACAACATAAAATAAGTTTGTTGTTTTAAAAAAAAAACTAAAAGACATACTCGTGTCAAGCAAATATGTAAATGCTGATCTCGCTAGATCCAGCGTTTGCAAGCAAATAATTAGATTATGATAACTAATCATCATGAAGAATCGTGCTTCGTAAATTAACCCTAATGTGACCGAATTATGTATTGATGTGGTAGTGTACATGTTTAGGGATATAGAAACTACACACGTACACGAACACTTTTTTTATAATAGAGCAGTGACCACCACGAACGAATTGAAGAGATTGGTTTATTCACTCATAATTATTATTTGACTTTGTATGTATAATCATGTTATATTGCACTCGCAACCACTACATATAATGCAATGCAAGTTGCAGCCATCTCTCTCTAGATCTCTCTGCGCACAACATATCGATCTATATATGGTCCATATGAAAAGAAAGCTAAAAGGTATCAGATGAAAAAGAAGGCAATATATAAGAGATGGCGTCAATTTTATAATATATATATAAGTTAATGTCTACATAACTAATCTCACCTCCCCATGGATTTGTTTAAATTATATTGTACTTCTTTTTTAGCCGAAGTACAAGCTTCCTCGTCAACCACAAAATGAAACTCGATCTACTTTTACCAACAAATATATATATATAAAGAGTATCAAAAGGGTGAATTCAATATAGAAAAAAGAAGCAAAATATAGAAATACATATATATATATATATGTTGGTTCTTGATGCTAATGCATGGTTTCGTGTATTATCAGAAACTGGAGAAATGATCCTGGGACGACTGATGAATTACTGGCATGTTCGTTGCTATTTGGTGGCACGTCTCATCGTTCATCAATGACCTGTTAGAATAATAATGCAATTATATAATAATTAATATCATCCTCCATATTCTTCGAGACGGATAAATATAAATTGCCATGGTACTATAATCTAAAGGGAAGCCAAATGCTATTTATTGACCTAACCCTAAGTATTAAGAATGAGTACAGATAATCAAAGAGAGGTCTTACTCTCGTGGTCGTGATGCCCAAAGAGAACTAAGGGCTCGAAGACGACCATAGTACTCTCCGATCACAATAAAACATCTTGCTGCTTGACGAACTGTTAGTAGTCGACACAGCTGGTGAAGTGTTTGCTGTCTCAAATTATCAGCCTTCAAATTCATGAACACGCATGAATAATTCAGTCATCAGTTCAAAATTTAGCAAATTAATTTCTAATAAGTCAACTATTTAAACGCTATAATTATTCATTTAGTTATTGTTATTTTTTCCGTTTCTTTATTATATATATAAATGTAAGCAAAGTCCAATTATACCTTACACATGGACTCTTCGAGCGCCGTTCGAAGGGGTTGAAACAGATGGGATTGTCTTATCTATGAATTTGGACTGTTTCTCATGCATTATAGAGTGACAATAATAATTTTTTAAGATTTTTGTATACACCTAGAAATAATTAATCAGTAATCATTTTTGGGGAATTTGACCTTTAGCACCTTGATATAAAAGTCCAAGTATAGCGCATCACTTTCAACACCAACTTCTGATTAATAAACTTATTTAAAACTGAGAAAAAGAAGGCAACTCGAATGTCAGTTTTTGAGCGATACCTCGCAGAGCAAAGCAATATTATTTCATCCGAATAAACAACATGTAATTTTTGCCAATCTGAGAATACAGTGGCATGCTGTATGTGCAGCAGAAATTGTATATTCACTTTGTTGTTGGGGATATATACATGTAGTATAGGAATTATTATATTACATGCATGGAATGAGCCTAGCCGTGATGATTATCAAAGATCTTAAGGCAGATAATTAACAAATGGGGATAGATATGTGTGATTGAAAAATTGTGAGCGGACGCGCTGTGTGTGTCTGTGTGAAAGAAAAGAGCTATTCAAGCGGGTAGTTAGTACAGTAGGCAAAATCAATATGAATATTAATATATATTCATGTGGTGCACAATAGAACAAAGAATTGCGGCGCAAAACATGCATATAAAGTCAAGGAACGAACAAAAGACGAGAAAATGGAACAGAAGCAAGAAAGCTACGTTTCCATTATCACTGTAATTACACGTCTTAATATCATATATAAACTCTCAGGTGTCTACAGTCTAAAAGAGAAAGAACGATGGGCACGTAATGGATATTTTTGCGGGTGAAGGATTCACACAGTGAAACGTTGACACTGATATCACCTGAGGCTGCTGAGAGAGATAGATGTGTGTAGAAAAATGAAGCCATATAGCTAGGTTGTAATAGAGTAGAGTATAGTACCTGGCGAATAAAGGCTTCAAGATTGGAAAGCTTGGTCATAGCCAGAAACATCTGGTGAACGCCGTCAACGGTGACGCCTCCGACGACGGTGTGAAGGAGAGAGTGCTGGAGCTGGTCGAGTCCTTGACTCAGCGCCTCCTCCGCCTGCTGTGTCGACTGCCTCAGCTCACACATCCCCAATATTTGCTGCTCCGCCAGCGGTTCTAACTGCTGTATCAACATCTGTTCACAAAATTCACTCATTCATAATTAGTTTATCTATGTATATATGCGTTTTAATTTGTGCGTGACGTACCCCGATGAGATCGGAGGGTCTGAAGCCGGCGATCCAGAGGAAGCATCGCTCCGCGGGGGTGGTCCACATTCCGTTCATGACGTGAAACACATCTGATTTTGCTGCCACTCCCTTCAGTTCAAAGATCTCGTCGTAGTGTCCCAGATAACTCTCCACCATAACTCTCAGTTCATTGTCCGGTACTGCCGCCTCCAAGCTCCGCCGCAGCTCCTCCATGTGCCGCTGGTCTTCTTCCAACCATCTCACATATTCCATGTCAAATATTGATGCACCTATATATATACATCCATCATTATGAATTAGGAATTCTTTGGTTTGTAAGTTACTATTATATATTTTATTCGTATGGTTTTACTTTATTAACTGATATCTAATGAACATATGAAAATAATACTACAGGAAATTACGGATTAGATGATTGATTTATTACGTACTTCCACTAATGTATGTTGTTGATTTGATAAGCAAAGCCACGTGGCCCCGATGAAATTGATGCAATACCATACTCCATAAAATTGTCATATCCATCGTTTTTATTTGGTCCCCCATATATCCAAGCATATTAGTATTTTATTATTATCATCGCTATTATTTGTTCTTAATTATGATGAACTTTGGTTTTTCTGGGAGCAATGATGAAGCTTTTACACTACCTTTAAAGTGTGTTATTTTACCAAAAGAGGAATGGAGCAGTACCATATGAAATCAATAATTAGCTGAAAAGTAGTTAAAGTAAAGCAGCTTACTTTAATTTATGTTTAGAAAAGGCAGCACACTAAATCCTCATATCTCATCCATAAATGACACACGCACACACACACATCACGGCATTCCTTAAAATATCTCTTCCTTTTTTTTTCCTGTGAATATAAGACAGCAGGAATTCCGCCAGATGTATACTTTGACACATTTCTTGAAACGGGTTTTGAAATTTTCCATTTTTTCGGTAATTATAAGATTAGTATTCCGCAACAGATAATAGTTCCGTACAAATATATAAGTTAGTAATCCTAAGTTTTCCAAGAATATATCTTAAATTTCTAAAGATGTGTTTGACTGTTTGAGGAACAGTTAAACTCACCGGAACTAGTGGTGGCACTGGCATTAGTCGTCCCTCCATAGCCCATCAATAGTCCCTATGGAACCAGACCAAAGAAAAATCGTTGAAATAAAATATTTAAGAAAACCACACTATACAATTTCTGCAATCAATGATTTTGTTCAAAATCAAACCTGGGAGCGTGCTTTTTGAAGCTCTTGTTCGAGCTGCGAAAGCTTTAATCTACTTGACTCTAGCTGCTGCACGTAAGCCTGTTTGGATGTAGAACAAAACATATAACTTACACACACACTTTCTTTGACTTTCCATTTGCTAGTTTTCACTTTTCACCAACTATAATTCTACAATACACTCTGATTCTGTGCAATACCTTCTTTCTTAGACGGCTTTTCCTTGCAGCCTCTCTGTTTTGAGCTAGACGCCTCAATGTCTGAAACCAACCAAGGAAACATTATAACTAGCTCTTTTATCCGTCTTAAACAAACAAAAAGAAGAATTTTTAGATTTTTATATTTAGTATTTTATTCAAATAAGTACCTTTGGATCAATTTGCTTCTCTGATGTAGAACCGCCTCCCTTCCTCTGCAATGTACGTAAACAAAGAACTTCTTTAGAAGACTTGAATATGATATTCAGAGAAAGAAATGTGAGAATATGAAGAGATTGACTCAAATCTAGTTGAAGTGTTCAACTCAGTTTCTATTACAAGGCGGAAACGCAGAGATCTGTTCGACCTTAGCGAAGGTCCCGCAAGCTTAGAACTGAGCAGAAGTAAGGTATAAACTTAAGAAGAGACACTAAACTACGAAAATTTCAAAGTAAGAAAATAATGGAGGAAGAAGGGACTATTGTAGAGATCTGTTCAACCTTAGCGTTGAGCCATTTTTCTTGAGGCATGCAATTATCATCGATATGATACGGGTAGCAAAAAGCACCGTTGTTATCTGATGCCATTGTTTTGGTGTTTAGTGTGGCTGAGCATACAACTCCAAAAAAAACCCAAGTTTTCTCCGAGTTTACCCGGACTGATGATAACTCCAACTTTTATAATGACAAAGTTGACGAGTACTGACAAGATCTCTCTGGTTATTTTTTTCCATTTAAAAAAATCCAATTCTAATTTCATCTGTACACACATCTCTCTCTTATCATATCATACATATCAGAAGTCAGAAAACCTCTATTTTCCTTTGATTTTCTGAGACCTATTGAGATCTGCGCTGCTCTTTTATGAAGATATACAGGTTTTTTTTTTTTTGGGGGGGGGGGTTCAAAGCAGTTATAATAATAACATTAATGAAGCCAACTTTTTTCCGGGCTCTGGGGGATCCAGTTACAGAAGAGAAAAGGAGAAGGGACAGATAATTATGGAAAATAATGGTCATAACTCGTAAGTACCTTTGCCTGAAATGGTTTAGTGGGTGATTGATTCTGATTCTGTGTTTGGCATCTTGAGGCATTGCTTGCCACATCCTGTTCCAGTTGCTGTAGCTGCTGTTTCTGATGCTGCTGCTGATCAAAAGCCTGATAATCTGTACAAGCTACTTTTTTACTCATGGGAGATTCAGATTCTGGTTCAAACTGTGCTTCTGTTTTGCTTGAAATAGTATTCAGCCCTGATCCTGAATCAGTGCTCTCTCCTCCCGATTTTGACCCACCCTGCTGTATCGGCACAAATTTTTTCGTTCATAAATGAGATGCCCAAGAAGCCAAGCTTAATCTTTCACATGTCAACTTTTGAAAATATGAAAGGAAAAAATCTTTTTTAAACAATAGATGATCATAAAGAAAGTGAGTACTTCTCCTGGTGTGTGCTGGATTCTCATGGGCCATGAAGGGAACATTGCTAGTG
>JANTPZ010095828.1:0-25769 GCA_025593235.1 Vachellia pachyceras | reverse complement strand
GAGGGGGCGTGAATGGCATTTAAATAGTACCACTCACGTGGTCAGCTTTCTCCCTTTTGATTTATTTCCTTTTCTTTTATTATTTTTTTATACACCCAATATCACACACAATCCTCATTGATTTGTATAGATCACATTATCATAGATTCTTTTTTATTCAAAAGATTACCTAACAGATTATATTATTATTTCTAAATAATAAACAAATCCTTTGAATATAATCATATCCTCTAAATAAAAATTAGGATGTTACAATAAGTGTATGATATCGTTAGAATTTCTCACTCGTTTCAAAATTATTTTATGATATTGTCGGTTATTATTTTGTTGACCTGGATGGACCATCAAAAATAAAATAGAAAACATATATGAACAAAATGAGATCTTATCATTCTTTGGGACATTATTGAACGTTATTTCACTCACATACACTCGGATGTGACTTGTCAATGGGCCAGGTCTCCGTTCTCCTTGCTTCGCTTATTTTTTTGGCTTCCTAGATTTTTGTTACTTTTTTGGGCCTCCAACTGCTTCACATTTTCCAAAAGCGCGGTTTGTGCATTGGACGTGAGCCCATATTAAGGTTATGGATTGGGTCGAGAATTTGAGAGAAAACCCCGTGTACAATTCCGGCCCAAGAGATAGTGTAAAGGCCCTCAGTTTTTTCGCGGTCTTGCAATCAGGCAGGCAGGTTGAAGCTTGAAGACATAGGGTGTGTTTTGGGAATCCGTTAAAAGAGTTTACGGATTTCGAAAAGAATTTATAAAATACTAGAAGAATTTACGGATTTCGAGATAGTTTTTATAGATTTTGAGATAGTTTTTACAGATTTTAAGATGGTTTTGTCTTAATTTATGGATTTCAAGATGATTGATAAAAATAAATGTTTCATCTATATATCCTTGAAAAAAGCCATAAGTTGCCTGAAGCCTTGGGAAGGATTGTTCTTCAGGACCATCCACGTCCTACCTCAGAAGAAGTTGGGCACTCCTGTCTTGAAGTCAACTCTGAACCTACCAGAGATAATCTAAATAATTTCCTCAAAAGTGCCATAGGAAGAGACAGATTGAAGCTGCCCTTTCAATAGAAGCCATTACAAAGAAATTACGCACCTTCACTGATCATTCTCTCACCATCATGTCTGAACCTGTTTAGGCTTGGGAAGCTGCCCTTGGAAAGTTTCCCAATTCACCATGAAAATACTCAGCTGGAAGCCTGGAACTGCCGTGGATTTAGGAAGGCCATGACAGTTCAACGTTGTAAGAGGCGTATTGAGACCCATAAACCTGATTCAATCTTCCTAGATGAAACGAAAATTTTGGTCTCTGATGCTTGTAAGCCTCTTTTATCGTTAGGTTATTTTGATTATGTAGGCACTGAATGTATCAGTTTTTGACATTAGTCCTTTCTTTTGTCACTGCAAAATCAATGAAAGTGGTGGCTCCACTTCCTACTATGCCTCCTTTGTTTATGGCCCTCCCTCAGCATCTCACCGTCACATTCTCTGGGACTGGATTAAATCTGTTGCAAATAATATTGATCTGCCATGGATTCTAATAGGAGATTTTAATCAAATCTCATCAAGTAAGGATAAACTCAAAGGAAAAGGATCATCCACAAGCGTGTAAGCCTTCAACCAATGCATGAATAATTGCAATTTAATAAATCTCATACAGAAAGGCCTTGCTTTCACTTGGGATAATAGAAGAGAGGGGAACAACAACATCTTGGAAAGACTTGACATGGCTTTCTGCAACCTTCATTGGCTTAATTCACATCCCCGTTCATTTGTCCAATCTTTGGGAATAGCAGCTTCTGATCACAATCCAATTATTCTCTCAACAGAATCTCTTTTCAGGAAATCAAAGATTCAAAGATTTGAATCTTATTGGTACAACTTCAAATCCTGTTCAAATCTAATTAAAGACAGTTGGTTGTATCCAGATGAAGGATCACCATGCTTTCAAGTCAAATGAAAATTATTCCGTACTTTGAGCACTTTATCTCTTTGGAGCAAGAATCAAATTGGGAATATTTCTAGTCTCATAACCCAAGCTGAGAAAAAATTCAGGAGCTATCTGAGAATGTGTCTCTTAAGAATTCGACCTCCACTGAATTAAAAAAGCAGATTAAAGGTACTAGACATGAGCTTTAGTTTTTATATGACTGTGAAAATAATTATAAGGAACAAAGAGCAAAAATCAATTGGAAGGTTAAAGGAGAAAGAAATGCAAAATATTTTCACTCCTTTGTCAACGGAAGATTCACCAAAAATTGGATCATATGCTTAAAAAAGGAGGATGGTTCTTGGATTGATAATCAAATGGAGCTTAAATATATGGCATATTTCTACTTTCACCAGATTTATCACTCTCCTTCACCAGGCAATCAAGATTGGTTGGATCAGGAATTGTAGATACCCCCAATCCCCTCTATCTATGTCAGAAGTTGACAGTTTATGCTCTCCAATTAGTCGGCTAGAAGTAAAAGAAGTTGTCTTCACGCTTCCAAAGGATATTGCCCCAGGTCTGGATGGTTTCCATGCAAGTTTTTTCCAGAAACAAATGGACCCTTATGCAAAATGATATTTTATAATATGGTATGCTCTTTTTTGGAATTATGAGTTTATGTTAAACTCCTTCAACAAGACCATAATTACTCTAATTCCAAAGATTGACAAGCCAGTGACTTTTAAAGACTTGCAGCCAATCAGCTTATGCAATTTGGGCTACAAAATAGTTTCAAAAGTTATGGTCAATCGGCTAAAGATCTTTCTTCAAAAATATATATCTCCCTTCCAGAATGCTTTTCTCAAAGGTAGGCTTATCACCGGTAACATTATGATAGCAACGGATGTTATGCATCAGATCCATAACGCGAGATCAGGGAGAAAAAAGTTAGGGGCTTTGAAAGTGGATTTTTCCAAAGCTTTTGATAGGCTATCATGGGATTTTATTGCATCAGTTTTACGAAGAATGAACATCCCGTCCAAATGGATCAATCTTATATGGCAGTGTGTATCATCAGTGTAGTACCAAGTAATGTTCAATGGTAAGCTCTCTCAGCTAATTTCTCCTTCAAGAGGAATCAGACAAGGTAACCCTCTCTCACCTTATCTTTATATGTTGTGCTCAAATGTTCTTTCTTGCTTGATCACACATCAAGAAAATCTGGGGTGCTGGAGAGGAATTAGTATTAGTAAGGATGTCATGCCAATCACTCATTTACTGTATGCGGATGACTCTATACTATTTTTTGAAGCTGAACCTGAGAGCCTCCAATATGTTAAATTGTCCCTTCAAAAATATTTCTCTTGGTCTAGTCAAGAAATTAATTTATCCAAGTCGACCCTTGTCTTTAGCCCAAATATACTACACAATCAAAAAATTGAATACTCGAGGTTTTTGGGAGTTCCTTTCTACTACAGACTAGAGAAATACTTGGGTACTTGGATAGATCCAGGGAAAGACAAATCTCTCATCTATAATCATGTGGTTGAAGTCATTGATCAAAGAACTGCTGCTTGGAAAGCACGCTTACTTTCATAGGCATCAAGGCTACAATTGGTGAAGTCTGCTTTATCAGCTTTAGACATCCACATTATGTCTTATACTGAGCTGCCTATCAAGATTTGTGATAGGATTGACTCCAATATATAAACTTCTTTTGGGGAGCATCAAATGATCATCAAAAAGTGCATTTAATGAACTAAGATGCCCTTTGTTTACCAATTGCTCAAGGAGGACTTGGAATAAGACACTCTTCTCTGGTTAACCAATCGTTACTTGCTAAACAGTTTTGGAGAATTGTATCCTCTCCTCCCCATTCCTTACTGGGTGACACTCTCCGACTGAAATACATAAATTGGTCAACCCAACCTCCATTGGATTTGGAAAGGTATTGTTCATCATATTGATCTAATCACCACACACCTCCATTGGAAGGTAGGCAATGTTTCTTCTATACCTCTAAACCACCCTCTGTGGTAGCCCATGCAACTGAGTTTGCAGATGTGGCTAATTACCATGATGTTGCAAGCTTATTAATGCATACACGCTTCTCATGGAATCCGATCAAATGGAATGAGTGTTGGGATTAGGAAATACAAGCAGCGAAATTTAAAATTTTCTAATCCCAAATACGGATCTGTCAAAGGCGTTTAGATCGAGGAGATGAAGGCGTACCTTTTGCGTTTTGAGATTGTCCCTTCCTCTGCATCTGGATCTCTTCAAAGTCCACAACCCTCCGTGCTCTTACTTCCGATCACGAGGAGCCGACGTTCTTTCAATCGCCTCCCTCTACCGGTATCCACGCGAACAGCCTCCAACAATAGTAGTGTGCTAGCGCCTTTTTGTTTCACTCTCTCTTTCTAGGGTTTCGTGGCTCAAAAGCGAATTCAAATTCAGAATGGGATACCTCTTCTTTTCACGAGCACTTGTATTTATAAAGCTCATAGAGTGCATCATAATCAAGGATTAATATTTTATTAATATTGAAAAATTCGAATTTTAATTTCAAAAGGATATTCTAGATCTAATCTTGAAGTTCGAATTTCAAAAGGATATTCTAGATCTAATCTTGAAATTCGGATTTCAAAAGATATTCTAGATCTAATCTTGAAATACGGATTTCAAAAGATATTCTAGATCTAATCTTGAAATTCAAATTTCAAAAGATATTCTAGATCTAATCATGAAATTCAAAATTTGAAATTCAAAATGTGAAATTTGAATTTTGCAATCTTAATTTGGATTAAATTGATCTGATCAAATCATATCCATTTAATTAATCCAAATAATGAGCCAACAGATTTAATTTATCTTTATAAATTAAATTGATGCTAGTTATTTAATTTATCAAATAAATTAAACTAATATACACAAATATTATTTATATGATATTGTGCAATTTTAAATTTCAACATATATACATATATATTTAAAATTCGAATAAACCCTAGAAATAAAGCTTATGTTGGCCTGTTCTTGCGTGCGACCCTGTAGGCCCGTATAAAGTTGGCAGTGGGCTAATCTCACCATAAGCCCACAAGTCGCAAGCGGTCTCTAACAAGACATTACGACTACCTAAATCATACGGGGATCGTTAACACGATGTAACCTTTCATGTAACCACATCACGTCCCTTTTGTTAGGCGATATCTCGGTCAAGGATGAGGCATGGATGACGTCATCCTCCCATTCCTGACCATTACTTTCTCGATCCCTGAGTAGTCCGATCAAAGCAACGAAAAACCCCTTTTATTATGGCTAATTAATAGTCAGTAGGTGCCACCAAATGAGTGATAAACCCTCTTGGGCTTTTGGCTTGATTAAAATGCAGATGAAGATTCTGCTAGGAATGAAACTCACCAAAACATGAAAGATGGCAATCTTACGTACAAAAATGCAGATGTGGTTGTTAAGCTTCAGGGTTGGGATTCTGCTCATGCCAAAAGTGTGGCCCAAGCGTGTTTGAGTGCCCTAAAACAGTTAATTCTCTCAGACAGAAAACTTCCAGGTACTACTTATACGAGGCCTTTCTGCTTTCTGGTAGATCCAATGAGTTCAATTTCATTTCAAATTTCAAAATTGTAGAAAACAAGTGATGGATGTTTGGGTTGATAATTTAACTTAAAAAATATGGGGTGTGCTTCTGAGGGATGAAAACAGAAGTTTTGAACCATGACTAGAAGTTCTGGATCCTTGCTTTGATAGGGATAGAGTATCGAACAAAAAATTGAGGTGAAAGTGAATTGTAACGAGAGCAAGACTCCCATGAAAAATGTGTACATTAACTGGATAAAATTATAATTATAAAACTCTAATAATATATTTTCGTTGCCTCTACTCTTATCATGTCAAGCAAGAGCGATAAAATTTTAAATTTTAACCGTCCTTTTTCCTTCTGTCATAGGATTATGTACTACCAAGTGACAGTTAAGATGACATTCTGAATCCATCTTCATTCCCTTATCTAATTGTGTATGGATAAAAAACTCAAGCTCTTCTAGTTGTGAGGCTAGCCTTAGCATCTTATGTTATGGCGAGATTTTCACTATCAAGATGAAAATTTCAGTCCACGGTTTTAGCATCTCTGTCCTATCCGTAATTTCAGCCTCCTTTCTCATGCTGGATCAAGAGATCGGATCTTATTCATTCTATAAACTTCAGTATTGACCGGTGAGTGGAGAAACCTAACTGAGGAGGCATTTGTGCCCCCAAGAATGTCATTGCTCTTGCGGTGGTTTCTTGGAAACTGGAGTTTCTTGGTTATTTGTGAATAAAATCACTTGGTTTTCTGGTTCGTCTTTGATTCTGCAATCTAAGGAAATAAGTTTCTTCAATAGATATCAATTGGCACTCCCCCCCCCAAAAAAAAAAAAAAAGCTTAATTTGGGATAACTATTGGCTTCTGCCTCACAGTTAGTTGAACCTAATAAACCATCATGGAACTTTTATGTGCTTGATTCTGAAAAGAATATATTAGGAGATGGTATTAGCCCAGGGCTGATTTCACTCACTTGTGCTTTCTTGAAGGTAAAAAAAGCCTCTACATAAGATTGGGATGTCGTGGTGATTGGCCAAACATCAAACCTCCAGGTTGGGTTCCATCAACAGAAGGTGATGCAACAGCAAACAACTCTTGATACATAGTAATTTATGTTGATATAAGTGAGATCACATTAGAAGATTCATTGATGTGCGCTAACTTATTTCCAACAAAGGCGCTGTTACTACGACAATCAATTGTAAAAAGTGTCGGCGGTTTGAATCTGTGACTCAAGTCACAAGCTGCATGTCTTGTCATCTGTAGGCTGTCACATTGTGGATCACATAATGCTAGTTCCTGTGAACAAGTACTGGAACGGCCGCCAACAGTTGAGGAGAAAAGCGTGGTTAATTTATAATGCTAGGTGCCAACTAATTAATCAGCCTCAACCCAGTTTTGTGTCAATAGGGAACAATATGCCATAGGTTCAGGCCCTTGTTCTCTTGGATGTGTTTAGAATAGGAAATAAAGTAGGAAAAAAAATGGAAATTTACCTCGATGGAAATACTTGTGCATTATTAATTTCCAATCCAAAAACTGGTGTTTCCCACCTTATTAGAACCCACACCAACTAAAGCACTTGTTGAGATTAATGCAAATGTCTAAGAGTTAAATTTTCAGGCTTGAAATAGATTGGTGAAGGACTTTGGTTCCTTTTTTTTTCCGGCTAAGACAAAATCATTTTATTTAAGATATTGTCAAGTACTAAATATGCACATATCTTTTAATAGGGATTCAAACCATTGTACGCGTTAAGATATCAGTACCTTCTAATAGATACAACCCATGTTTATACTTTGGTTCCATATTTTGATTTTATTGACTTTGGTTCCAAATTTTTGCGGAAGACGACTATTTGTTAACTAACTAACTAACTAACATTTCAAATTGTGTATCATATTCGCAATCTTTAGAGGAGTGGGTTAGGTGATTGAATTTGGTTGAAAACATGAAATTCCATTAGACTTTATCTCAACATTTATAATTTTTTATAAAATAATTTACCTAATTTATAAATTGATATATACTCTAATGTTAAAGATAGTTTAGAGAACTCATCACATTTATTATAATTACGATGCAATCTTTCTATTATTATCTGTACATTTTTATCTCATTATACATTAAGCAAGTTCATAACGCCGCAAAGATCATATTACATTCGTAACTAATATCTTAACATTCTTCCCCCAAATAAACAGATGCGACAATAGCAATTAGTAAGCTATTTTTACAGTCTTCCAGTATCAAAGGAGAACGCCATGTTATAAAAGGGATAAATTTCAATGAAATTTATTTTCGTAGTTCAAGGTACAGAGACCTGTTGCTACAAAAAGAATGAATGAACTTACAAAGCAGGAAGCAGCAGGGAGGCGTTGAAATCACTGAACTGAGAGACCCACTTTCCATTCCTAAGACCTATACGACCGATGATGGATCAAAGGGAAAAACAAAAACAAATTTACAGTGGGAGTGGAGTGACTTAGCCGATCCTAACTAGTTCTAGCTTTTGCAGCATACATAGGTCATCAGGCCCGGGTTAGAAAAACACCCGGGCCCAACAACCCCAGAGATCACCACAGTGCAGAGGCCCAGATTGTGGGCCCGCACCAAAGAATGTAATATCCTTATCCTACGTGGTTAATTAATGTCATCATCTTCGTCTTGCCGCTGCTTCCAGAATCAATCAAATCCCTTTTGATTTCCCGTGTCATTAGCTAAATCGAGTTAGCATGGTCAGGCACATGCATCCCCGTCTGCCTCTATAAGCTCAGGAATGAAGGGCCTCGCACTTTCAGCCGCTTTGATCCAATCCCAATCTCAGTGGCAGATGATGGTTCCATTATGCTTTGTTGCAGCCAATTCCTCTTGTGCTGCTGATCTCCTTGTCCACTGGAGTCCTCGCTCCCTAGTTTCTTGTACCTTATGGAAATAGGAATGCCATTACTAAACTTCGCATATCTGTACCTCGCACAGCCTTCACTATCAATTTTGTGACTTGCAGGGGGCCTCCACTTGTTGTTACTTGATTCACTGCTTTTATTGTACTCTATTAGTTGCCCGCTTCTTCCGTCATCGGAGTTTTTCTTCAGCCGTTTTAGCCCCTGCACACATTGATATAGATGATCGTAAGTCCCATTCAAATGCAAACCAAGAATCAGTCCATTCACAAGGCCATGTACAGCCTGATTCACTCATCAAATTCCATACAATTCGAAGGACCCATTTAGTTATTAATTGATTAAATAATTCAGCTAACAAATATATAAAGTATAATGATCCAAGACTTGTTCACAGACTGACTCGTAGAAGAGTAAGCAAGCACGCATTAATGGGACATCTAACGTGCCAAAATATTGTCAATACCTGGTGGTCAGAGTGCTTGGTGCACATCCCATCGTTCCCATGTCTCCTCTCTGCCTTCAAAGAAGAAGGCCGCTTTACCCTAAATACCTCTGAATCAGAATCATCACTGTCATTATTCACCACGGATTTCATCTCTAATCTATAAAGATCACCACCCTGAGGTTTAATCGAGCTGTCGTGATCTAAAGAGTCACATGCACTATTGGACACTCTTTCACAAATCCCTTCAGAATTAATAATTGCCGAGTTTGCACGCCCTTCATCCTAATTTCGGGATGAGAATAAAAAACGTCAGGGTTGAAGCATGCTACTTCTGACCCAAATATCAGGGAAGATCAAAGAAATAATCATTAACTACGAGAATGACAACACTGATAAAACAGATAGACTCACGTTTTTAGTAGAGGAATAGCTCTCAAGAGGGTCCGAAAGAGAGCAAAGAGCAGAAGCAGCAGAAACGAAGGAAACATCAGACACTTCGGATTTGTGATATTCTGATCCTGAGCAATGCCTCAAAGCCCATTGACCTTGAATAGCACACTCTTGAATATTCATCAACTGATCTGAGCCTGAGTAAGAAGATTCAGCAACAGGATCAAATTTTATCTCGCAATAAGGGGTATATCCATTGGACTCAGCTCTCTGAAACATATTTGACAAGGGATGCGAATACATGTTATTGTCAGCCTTGATCTGCTTAATTATCTCACCCAATATGCCATCTTCCTGCTCAAACCTCTTGGCCGCAGCTTCCATTTCTTCAATATCCTCCCTCAAGTAAAGAGTGCGTTTGCTCCCGCAAGTTAAGTCAAGAGATTCGTTATCTGGATTATTAGAATTTTAAAAAACCTTCTAAAATGATAATATTGAAACGTTAAGTTGGCACATACTACAAACAATCATTGAAAAGTTATTAATGATAATTAATGGTTTTCTCTATTCCCTACTAAAGAAAACAGATTACAGAAGCAATTGATTAATGAGAACCAAACACATCACGTGATCAAGTTCAAAAGTGAAAACTAGCATTGAAGAAAGCATACCATGACGAAGACACACTGGATGCATGTGACAGTCACAGTCAACATATGCTACATAGCAGTCACGTTTGCAGAGACTACAGAGAATAGAGCCATGGGAGTGTGAAGAAACATTTGTGCACGCCCCTGATTTAACCAAGAACCAGCGAACACAATGCTGGAAGCGCATCAAATTGGCAAAAGAGATCTTGATGCTATTATGAAGCATCGAGTCTGCAGAAGGAAAATCTGAATCTTCAAGTTCTAAACTTGTATAGAGGAGCATTGCTTCTTTGCATAAAAGTTCTTCGTGAGGTAGCATTGGAATCCTGTTTAGTTGCGCATATCGCCTGCTGGCAATGGCCCCTAATGGGAACCAATCACCAATGGCAAAATTCACTGCTTCTCCACAGTTAAAACCTGAAATGTCAAGGACACACAGATACAGTGATTGGTTGGGAGCAAGGAATGACGCAATAACTTCTAGAAAATTGATCGTCTAGGTGCAAAATCTTACCATGACTAAAACCAGCATGATAAGCTCTAGGAAAGGTAACAATAAACTCTCCCGGTTTTTGAATAGCTTTGTAGACAGGCACTCCATGTTCCAACAAAATCTTTGGAGGAAACAGAGTTGTTTTCCCCAGAAGAACATCAAAGGCTCCATCTTCCCCTTCACTTGACAGAATATCATTAGTATACACATGTTCTCTAACCACCCTTTCAAATTCCAAAGCTGCATGACCTGGAATTCCGTACCAAGTTTTTGATGCCCCACAGTGATGATAATTAATACTGCCAAAACGATATAATTATTGTTAAATAAAAAATGTAAAGAAACATTCTCGGTAGGCTGAAATTGTCAAAAAGCAAGCATCTACCTGTACAAATAGTGATCCTCAACATGCCAAGCAAACATACTAAACAGCATTCCAATGTATATCATTGGTTCTGTTACTCCCTGAAATGAGCTTGACAGTGTCACATGGGAAAAGTGTATCAAATCAGTTTGATAAAAGGAAAATAAATACCATACCGGAATTACTGTTTCCAAGAGCCGCAAAATGGATTTGGGCAGCCGTGAAAGCTTCTGGAAATCATGAGAAAGGTGCAAACGAGTTGGTTAATAAAAATCCCAAATAAAGCAACTCAAATGAAAGAGCAACAAACTTCAATTAAAAAAAGATATTATAATAAACACCTTCAAATTCCATTTGCTGCACCCCAGTTGATCATTGGGAGAAGAGGAAAAGGCACTACCATCTACGTCACATGCATATTCTACGGTTTCCATCTTTCCACAGCTAATTTCATGCCAAAACTCTTTTTCCAAAAATGAGGCTGGAAGACATCCAGCACTGTAATATCTACGTGCAAAAACCTTGTTTGCCATTTTTTCAAAGTCGCGAAATGTGTAATTTCTGAATGAATTAAAAAATGTATTAAAAAGTTAAATAGAATAATTGAAGTTAGAAACATATGAATAGAAAACTCACCTTCCACTCATGAAAAATGTGACTTTGTCTTCAGCATCCCACTCAGCAAGGCGAAGTGGCTGTACTCTAGTTGCAAACTTAAATCCTGCTTTCTCCTTCATCAACACAACTCCAGCAGGAACTGAAGCACTCAAAGGAGAAACAATCTTGCATATACCTGAAATTGACCATTCATTCAAATGGAGAAAGGTTAAGTCACAATTCAAAAGGAGACATCTGATTTATGAAGATTTATGGAATAGTTTAGCCATCCCCAGTGCAAAGTCAATATATACGGCATACATACAGAAAAAGTTTGAAAATCTTGAAATACATAATCAAAAGCTTGAGTTCTTTCTTTTTTGAGGGGGGATTAAAAGGTCAAATCAAAGAGCTGACTCTATAATGAACCAAAATAATGTGGAGTTGCATTGGAGTTGAAAAACAAAAAGGAAGCAAATCTGTCAATAGAAAGATATAAGGCCATAGCTTTCCATATATACGTGGCAGTTTGCAACATGCTCTATCCTTATCTACCATGATAAGTTTTTCAGCACAAACAGAACCAGAGCAAACCCCCCCCCCTCAAAAAAAAAAAAAAAGTAGGCCTTAAAATATGACTGGATGCAATGTATTGCCTTGTGCGTCACCTGAACGCCCTTGTTCACTAATTGGATTCAGTATAGAACAATATTCGATAGGTCGTACCATATCTTGAAGCCACGGGAATTATCTTTTGCAAATAAACCAAAGGGTCCTCAAATTCCTCCTTTGTTGGGGAGTACACAGGACACTCGGGAATTTTTTCAGTCCATTCTAGATCACTCATCTCAAACTTATCCACCTTCCGCTTGGAAAAGGCATCTTCATTACCATGCAGTCTCATACCACATGATGACGAAGCCCTTAAGGCATCTCCTCCGCTTCTTGTCATCATAATAGCAACACTTGTCTTATTGACAGTCGAAGATTTTTTGCTGTGAAGCCTTTTACGCTTCAAAGATTCTAATACATTTCCAGCTTCCTTGGGCAAACAAACTCTTCCTTCCACCTGATAGATGTGTTATCATTTACCATAGATGAGAAACCATCAATTGACATTCAGAGTAGAAGCTACATAAATGGAAGAGAAAATTTAGAAATGAAACACTAAATTATCATTAGCAACATGAAAGTGCAAATCACTCAAACTAGCGCCATGGAAATTCTGAACTATAAGAGCAAGCCAGGGCAGCAAAACCTTGCCCTGTCGTTCTCCAGGAAATAAAGCGCAATTGCAAAGCATAATTTCTTCTGCTTCAGCTTACTCGGGTTGACAAAAAAATGTTTATATTTGGAGGGTAAAAATGCACTTTAAAGGCTAACAAGTTAAAATAAGTAACCACAAAACGGGGGTAACAACAACGAAAGGAGTCCCGAATGAGAGCGATGCTCTTCGTTATGTTGCCATGGGAGTCAATAATAGATTATCATCACGCCGCATATCATCACCCCGCGATCAAAGTCATAAAACGGGTATCAGCAAACATAAAAAGCATCTCTTCCGAAAATTTTAACCTGTTTCCTTCATAAGACTGATCGATAAATCGTAAGACAACAAAAATTAATTCACCGACTGGATGACTATAACTTCGCCGACTTGGAAGAGTTCACCGAAGGACGTTACCATTTTATCCAAATTTAGAACGTGATGTGGTCAAATGAAAACTCCAGCGAAAAAAAAAATTCAACTAAAGCGTGCGCGTAAATTTCAACAGTCCACCCGTTACAATATATCATTATTTTCTAACTTGACATAAACCAATCAAACAGAAAATATACAGAACATTAATACAAATAATAACGAATCATGAAATTTTTCCAAGAAAATAAATCAGAGACCTTAAACCTTTAAAATTTCTTTTCTGGAGGGAGCACGAAAGGAATTGAAACTGTTCCAGTAATTTTTTTAAAAAAATCATATGAGCCCCGGGGAGTTTACATGAGGAAAAAAAATCGCCCATCGCAAAATGCACCTTAAGTATTTGTTTAGAAAGTAAACTTCATCAAATTATGAAATGGCTGAAATAATACAGCCAGGTAAATAGGTCTGATAATGATCATTCAGCCTAAAAAATACAAAGAATCCTGAAGAAACTGAAAGAGAAGCATAATTATGGCGGAGATCTGAAAGACGAATCAGAAGAACATACATTTTGCAGAGACTTTGAAGCACTATTTAATTACGAACCGGATTACAGGGTGGGAGGAAAAAATATAGAAAGCGTGGTTGACCTACCATTTCATCCCGAAGTAGCTCCCTTTAGGCCTCAGTCTTCGCCCACTTGATCGAGAAATCACACCAACAATAACAAACCTGAATCCAAATCCCAGAGCCAAACCCTAGATCACGATCCTGGATTTTACAGATCAAAAGCGAGCCTTCAACAGCAACCAGACTCGCCACATTCTCGCAGAAAGCCGAGCACAAAGCTGAAACCACACCACAAAGAGATCCAAAGCCTTGTAAGACAAACAAAGCAAATTATGAGGGTATACAACCATTTCAATCAGGAAGTGGCAGCCAGCTTTCCTCAGGAGTCACGGGAGTAGGTTGCCGGTAACAGAGGCGGTTTTCCGGCGGAAGAAGACGTTTGCCGGCGAGAAATAAAACGGGGAGAAACAGTAGATGAGGAAAGAGAGGAAACGAATGCTTAGAAAACCGAAAAAGATGAAGTAAGGGATAGTTTATAGTTTAATATTGGAAAATATTAACGCTTTATTAGCTCTGAAAACAAAAAAGACAATTTAACTTTTAAAATTTACTTCCCCTTCCCATGTGCTTTGAAAGGGCAAAAAAGATGAAATAAGATAACGAAGAAGAAATGTGAGCCATACTTTTATTTTGTCTCAATTTGTACATGAATCTCAAAAGGAATTTAATTATTTATAACTTTATTTAAATTAAAGGCAGCAGCTACAGAATTAATAATGAAAATTATTTTTTAAACGTGATTTAGTATTTTTCAAAATTTTGATAAATATGAAAACTTTTTTTAATGTGATTTTGATTTTGCAACACAGTCACGATGTTACTTGTTAGGTGGTTCACCGAAAATACTTGCCGTCCAAAAAGCGTTTCTTTGCCCTCTGAGCGTTTCTCCGTTTCGGTGTTTATGACGGAATTACCGTTATAACTCGCAGGAGTTTTTGGCGGGTGTAAAAATGGGAGGGGCAGTGATCTGGGCAGGTACGACAAGGGTATTTTAGTAAACTAACTTGGTGACGATGTTATTGGGCCCGTTTGGTAAATTGCCATAAACCATTTATAAGTACTTATTCACATAAGCCGAGGCAAATATGTGGAGGAGATTGTCTCGTTTTGCGGAAAAGCACTGTTAAACGTGCTTATGAAAATAAACCCATGTTACCAAACAGGCCCATTGATGAGCTCTGGTTCTGGTTTCTGTAGCGGTCAGAGAAAAGTAATAGGGGCAGGAAAGAGGGAATACTAACATAGAACATGACAGAGTTCAGTTATCCGCAGAACGTTGAAATCTCACCGTCCATTCTGGAAGGCTCTGGAATCTAAAATCCTCTACGGACTGTCACCTTTTCGGTTAAACTACCGATCTGTACAGGATAACTCCCACCTACTTCCAGTTAGTTAGTAGGCTTGTGCACGAAAATACCCATGTACCCTCTTTCCGTTTCACGTCGCCGTCGGGAGAACCAAGGGCTTTTCCGGACACTAGAGGAGACGGTCACATGAGGAACGCTGAGACAACGTTTGCAGGGCTTAACACGTTGTCAAACGGGTCCATCACAATGCATGACCTATCGGAATTAGATGACACACGTGGCACGGAATGGTCCGATGGCTTGGTAGATTTTTTGTATTACGTGGGATGATATAATAAATTAAAATCATAGCCCCAATGATAGGAAGAGTCAAATACTAGTGTTGAAAGTGAGTTTTAGACTTCTCACTGTCTCTCTTTTTATTTTTTTAAAAAAATAAAAATAATGAAGCCAGCGGCGAGAAGTCAAGTGGGTAATGGAAGTTTCTTCCTTAGAAAAAACCACCTACGGTTTAGCAGTACGGGGATTTCTCTCTCCTCTTGTGATTGGTTAGTGTGTGGCCTTGAGCTTTTTTTGTTGTTGTTTATCATCGAGGAAGTTTGTTCTCGGCCCAAGCACAGGTCCCATTTTAAATCATGATGTGGGATTTTTATTGGGCTGGTTTGGGAATGAGAAATCCGTTAGGAGAATGATCACAGATTTTAAAGTAAATATGTGAAAAAAATTTATTTTAATAAACGCAGAAATAGATTTTAAGATCATCATACAAATCCATTGATGAGTTACTTTTAAGATGGAAAATAATAATTTAAAGTATTGAAGAAAGGAAGTCAACGTTTGATTTGAGAGGTACGAAGTGACAAAAGATTGCTTTTTTCAATAATTGGTGCAACTGTGGGCATTAAATGCACTGTAAGTACTTAAAGCTGTGATCGAGGCTTCCGGAATAGATCTAGCTGGGCAAAATGGGCAACAAATTTCAGGTCAAAGGGCAAAACCAAAAAACAAAATTGAAGGGCTTAAGTAGCATTTTTACTAAGGAAGTATAAAGGTTGGAGCGCTGTGTATCCGGAAGTTTTTAAGGAATCAGATTAGTCACGGAAGTTTGTAAAACGAATAAATTTTCATCTAGACCAACGGAAGCGCGATGGCCGTTTGCCAAGTCGGATACACTGCCACGTCATCTTCCACGTTGTTTAACTCCCTGAACCTCTTTTCCTTTTGATTTACATGTTAGCTTGCCAAGTAGGATGTTCATTCGAATGATGAGTGTGTATAATTCGGATGCCAAACCAAACCTTTTGAAACCGAACACAAAGAACGCGGTTCATGAATTGATGTTTCCAAACCCTTTTTTTCAGTTATGGTTCAGCAAGTCACGCACTGATCTCATTCAGATGAGAACTATTCCTCATTCGAATGCGTAACAGACCCCTTTTTGACGAATTGAAGTTAGAGAGATTCAATCGAATGAGTTGTTCACATGAATCAAATATTCATTTCCAAACCGTTGTTCATAGGTACGGTTTAGAAAGATACGACGCTTCGTACAATTCAAATTAGTTTTATTATTCTTTCGAATGAATTTAAAGATTCAATTAAGTTATTCTCCTCATTCAATTAAGTATTTCTAAACCGCCGTATTCCTGCACGGTTTAGAATGTGAGGACGATGCATTCATTCGAATGAATGTAAGAACCGAAGGTAGAGTGACTTCCTTGAATAAGACATTGAGCCGATTCGAATATGGAGCTCCAAACCGTTGTTCTCTGACGAGTGTAGAAGGTTTTTACGCTCTATTTATTCAAATGATATTTATTCTTCAATCGAATGAAGTTACCCATTCGAATAAGTTCTTCCACTTATTCAATTATAGATTTTTAAACCGTCGTATATTAGATTGTATATTAGAAAATTATTTGTTGGATCGTGTGGATAGAATTCTTGCATAGACAATCAAATTTGAACAAAAAAATATTGAGTTATATATTTGAAACAGAGAAAAGTCTTATAATGTTCCAAAAAAATGCATGATTGTAAAAACATAAACCTTTGTAAATGAGAATCAATCATTCGGATGTCCATCTGTATGTCTCCCTGACACCTATTGATTGGCCGATTGTTGCTCAAGGCATCCTCTCTTATTTTAATAAATCTAATTAACTAAACCCAAATGTTCAGTGTTATCTACCAAATGGCACGACCACGCGATAAACCATCATTTGTATGTACAACACTAAATTACTTAATCATGCATCCTTATTATAAAATACTTTACAGTACAACTTTATCTCACCTACTATTCCCTCATCCATTTCTATATCATTACACTCTTTATTAAATACAACTTAATTTAAAAGAATCGTTATCCAAATAAATTATTAATTAGAAGCACCAAACCTCAACTGGATTGAACCACATATTCATATTGCTAATTAGAATCTATTTTGGTTGTGTCGGGTATCTTAGATGTCAGGCTCTATACGACAATGCCCCCGACACGTTAATCCTTAAAATGTACGGAAGAAGCATTTCCAAAATAAATTACATGTACCCCTTTAGCTGAGCTTATGAGAGGTTTAAAGACACGTTCAACGGCGTTTTTTTTTTAAAACGAGATAATCCCCTTCAGATATTTATCTCAATTTACGTAAAATTATGTCTCTATTGCGTTCATAAACATGTCCATTATTCTGAGAAATGCGGTAGTGAAGTAGAAGTACATGAAAATAGGAAGTTTTAATCTTCATGTTCTAAAAAGTTATAATGTTTGTAAGTAATATACAACAAGACATAAATTAAAATTGGCATGCGAATGTACGTAGAACGTGTCCATTATTAAAAAAGGGGAAAGAAGGCAGTGAAGGTGAATATATTAGAAAGCAAAGTGTCATCAGTGAACAAGAAAGATAGGTGCTGCTTAAATTAGAGGCACCACCAATGATGCCTCCATTTGGTAGGGCTTTTCATTTTGATGATGATGATGACATATAGTATGATCCCATCATCTTTAAAACACGTATCATAATGGGAAATGATATATAATTTGTTAATGAATAATATATAACTCCTGACCAATAAAATTTTACATATGTTGGAGATATTAATATAGGATAAAGATGGCTCACAATCATTGCCTCAATGGCAAAGGTTATAAATAATTGGTTGTCACCTCATCATTTGGTCTAAAGCGAATACAGAAATAAAATAGCGTGTGATGTGTCATTTTGGTGCATAAAATTAAATTAAATTATAGTAGTATTTTTTTTATAAAAAATGAAGCAGCAGCCACTACTGTGTAATATCCTAGCATGTGTTTGTGACTAAGACAAACTCTGGTTTATCTGCTCATCCCAATCAGATCACAGTTCCAATTCAAAAAAATGACGTTGCTACTTCGCTCTCAAGGCCTCGCCATATACACTATAAGTAGAAACTTCCAATTGGTCGTGAACAAAAAGAGCACAACAATAAAGTCTGATCGCATCAGGTAGGGTTGATTATATATGGATTAAACAATGTCATTACGCTCTATCATAAAGCACATCTTCAGATGGATTACTAATTGAAAGATTTCTCTCTCTATAACCTCATTGCAAGTACTATTCGATCTTTCTCTACCATTTATCAGAGGACTCCACACAAGAACAAAAATAGTACACTTTGGATTGGTTAATATTGTTGCTCATATCCTTAATATAAGCCTTAATTGACATTTTTCATGAAGATTGATTAATGAACTGGATAAACCGATATATTTGTCATATTCTCTAAATTAAAATAATTAGAGGTGTTCTGTCGTTTGGCTGGCCTTAGTTTGACTTGGTCATTTAATATGAGAAGAATAGATGATTTTGTAAATGGACAAAGACATTCATAATTTAGAAGATAAATAATAAAAACAAAACATTATATCTTTAGGTTGATGTCATTTTTTGGGCATGAATTGTTGGATAAAAACAAAGATATGGATTCAACTGATGAAGGCCAACAACTAAACAGTTATTAAAACAGGTTTAGATGCAGAACCATCCATGAGCTTTAATAAAAAATGGGCCAACAGTATATATTATTTTAGAGGTGGAAAAATATTTATGAATATCTAAGATGGGAGCGAAAATGCTAATACTATATTATAAGCATGATCTAACACCATTACATGTACAGAAATAATGAATTGCACCATTAAAATTTTTTGATTTTATTTGTTTACACCTAATAAACATCACACGTTAAAACCCACTCTTAAATCTCTTCATCAGAAGTAAAAAAGAGTGGCATGGCTAAAATGAAATAACAATTCAAAAGCCAACACGAAGATGTTGAACAAATGTGAGAGTAAATTAATATGTAGGTAAAAAGAGGTGGGGATTACGAATGATCTTGTAAGCTGGTATGATGAAACTTTTACTGTTAGCTTTAATCTTATTTATAACTTCAAACCGATAACACTAGAAAGGAGGGTGTGGGAACTGGACAATGTAATTGTTTTTGGGGAGAATGACTCTCAAGTCCCAAATGAGACACTTAAATACAAAATGGTCCCAAACATTTACAAAATTACAAAATGGTCCCAAAACTGTTGAGGTTATAAAAGAAGGCTTCTGAGGTTGTAAATAGAGGCGGGTGAAGTTGTAAATGATAGGCTACTAAGGTTGTTAATGACAAATAACCTTTAACAACCTCAACAGCCCTTCATTTACAACCTCAGCAGCCTCCAATTACAACCTCATCAGCCTTCATTTACAACCTCAACAGCTTTGGGACCATTGTGTAATTTTATAAATATTTGAGACTATTTTATAATTAAGTGTCTTACTTGGGATTTGTTTATCGTTTTCCCTTATTTTTTTGCTAATGTACTTGGAAGGCAAGGATGATGATGTCCCATGGAAATGGCAAAACCAGAATTCGTTCATGGACCCAGACACGCGCGCGCGCGCGCGCACGACTTCCAAATTCAACAAACATGTCAGCTCTTATATATATTCATGCGAGCTGCCATAATTTTATTTATTAGGTGGCATATACCATCAAGTAATGAAACATCTACTAATGCCCAATTGACTTTCACTCCCATGCGCAATGCCCATCCATTAAAAGTGGTATGCCAATTAATTTACGACAAAGGGTTAAAAATAAGGGGAATTTATCATCAGGCTTCAAGTATCCAATTAATGGATAAAAGGTCATAAAGATTGGTAAAATTATCATCAGGTCCCAACTGTAATTGATTTGATTTTTATTAACGGCTGGTGAGGTTGTTAATTACAATAAGATCAGTTACTGCTGAGATCTAATAATAATTTTATTAATTTTTATATTTTTTGTTCACTAATTTCTCCGAAAAGGGAAATCTCTAAAAATACCCGGGTAAGAGGGAATATTAATTAAAGAGGCGTATCGTATTCAGACTTTAGAGTAGGGGAAAGGTGACAAACCTGGACTTCAAAACAGAAAGGTGATCTTCAAAAATTTGACATGTGTGTGTAACCGCCTTGTTGTAGGAGATATATGCATCCACCTGTATTTTTCACTGGCAAGAAAGGTGACAACGATTTGACCACTACCACCAGCAGACACGTGTAAAGCTATGAAGCTGGCTTCCCTTTATTTAGTACCCAAGTTAAACCTGTGTTCTTCATGTCCACTCCTCCACTTCACCATCCGAATTAAATCTCAAATATTTCATACAGATTGAAAGTACAAATGATAATTTGGTTTATGGGATGGAGCGGCAGTTAAAAAAAAAAAGAGTGGCGAAAGAGAGTGCCACGTAAGACAGCCACCAAGAAAAGTAAAAGTAGGAGCTCAGCTTTTGGCTTTTTAACATTTGTCGCTTCATAATGTAACTTTGGTTGTGAGTTGCGAGAGCCAGTACATTGCTTTTTTTTTTAAATATCCAACGTCGGTAGCAGTAACTAATCTTTATCAGAATTATTAGACGCACACAAAGTGGGTAGACTCCTTCCAACATAATCAACTACATACTCAAAATCAGAAATCAAACCTCTAACAGAGACATAAGCCGCTACCACTTATACGGTAGCCACGCACGTTGTTGTTCACACCACCCGTCATCATTCCGTGGGCTTCTTGGGCCCAAACTGTGAGGTCCATTTTCGATCAAGTGTTGTGCCACGTCGGATTTCCACCGTCGTTTTGCTCTGCCCTTTGCTGTCGTTTTCGTCCCTCTCCTGTTCTCTCTGTATTCCTTATTCTCTCCCATGTGTGTCTCAGGCTCAGTCCCCACGGTCACACACCCATTCGCTTCATCCTTCATTCCTTTTCAACTGTCCATTCGTCCAAATTCCCTTCCCTCCAAACATATTAATAATTATAATTCAATTCTGTATGCCATACATTGCCCGCCCAGGTGAAGAGGATTCCAAACCTTCTGCAGAATATCGTAAGATTCGAATTTTGCGGTTTGAAAACAGTATTTTTAAATAGCCACCCATTCGAAACTAATAATACCGCTCCGATACCATCTTATTAAATATCCCATGTCGTTTCTCACGTTCCATTTGATGCTACACTTATGCATACTTCCGTTAACACGTATGTTTGGGAATGTGTTACGAATTTCGAGAAGAATTTACCGAATTCAAAATTTTTTACGGATTTCAACATGCTTTTTATCTTGTATTATGTGCACCATTTGGATAAAGGTTTGTCAAACATGCAAATTATATCATCCCGACTATTGAAAAAAAAAAACAGAAGTTTCCTGAACTGAACAACAACCTACATCTGATGACCAATGATGTTCGCTCAGGGTTGATCTGGGATCCTGCCACGATACCGTGAAAGAAAATAGTATATGACAATATTAAAATTGATGAATCCTATCTTATCATCAGGAAAAAAATTGATTATTCCGATCAAATCGTATTAGTGATGATAATACCATTCAAATAAAGGCAACCACTCGATCGCAAAGTGATAGGCTGAAATTTATATTAAAAATTGAAGATTCCTCAATAGGCGTTGATAGGCTGAAATTTATATTAAAAATTAAAGAACATGAAAAGGAAAAGACGAAAGGTCACTCGCAAAGTGGGATGCATGCATCACTATCACTATCAAATTTTGCCAGCGGTGTTTCTTTCTATATGAAAATGACAAGACCAGAAGAGAGGAGGATCAAGGCCTGGTGCTTGAAATCAGAAAACCTAATTTTTGAAAGGTAGTTGTATTTAGAAAATTATTGGTTTTAACAAGTTTGACATGTAAGTATGAAAGATGAAAAGAAAGAAAGAAAAAAGAAAAAATTATTTTAAGAGTGTAATTTCACAAAAAAATTGATTTTTTTTAAAACTTATGTTTTGAAAAAAATGTAAAAAGGTAGACAACACTTAAGTTTTATGGCAAAATTTAGATCTTGCAGTAAGACCGGGATATTCAAATGGGGTCCAAACAGGCCCTTAATCAAGTTATGTTTAACTATAGAAGTTGTATGATTTTTACTAAAAATGAATTACATATTAACTTATCATATATTAATTTATGCTGTGATCTCGGGTTGGGAAATAAGAATGCAGTTTATTGCTCGGAAATTAGGAAGGAGGGAGAAACTCGCAAGCCATCATACAGTGTTGGTGGGCTTTGGATTTTGGTTATTCTAACTAATGATTTGGGCTCATTAGCCATATTGGAGTGGCCCATTATCACAATAAGACTGAACATGTTGGCCCAACAAGGGGAATAGACCTTGTTGTGTTCAATGCAACTTCAAGTTTAAAACAATGCATTTTTTTAGCCCAACCAACAAGGGCTAAAAAGGTTGAGCTTTCTGATTGGACACTTTTTAACCCATCCAATCCGTCAGTTTTTTGGTGGGTTGCCTGAACGTTGAACTCATATTACCATATCTAATGACTCTATGAGGTGTTTGGATTAACTTTTGATTTTACACAATTAGAGGTAAGTATACGTGAGCAATCTTCTCTTGATTTGCGTAGAAATACTTCTAGATGTGATTTTAGAAACTTAACAAATACTCTTTAGATTTTTGGGCAAAATAAGGTGTTTAAATTTAGCTGTGAACTCGTGAGAAAACTGGCCTTTAGAAACATCAACCATCGTGCAGAGTAATTATTATTGTTGGGAAAAAAGTTGTTGTTTTTATTTATTATTATTATTATTATTATTATTATTTAGTACCACGAGCTTGTACGTGATGTTGGATCATTAGTTCAAATAATTGTATTTGTTTGGGTATGGCTTCTTCTTAACGATGCACGCAAATCAACAAAGAACTATTTTGAAAATCGTAAAATTTTCTTGAAATCCATAAACTCATTTTTTTCAATAGATTTTTAAACACACCCATAATCATGAATTTGGAAAAAAATGCCGACAAATAAATGCTCTGAAACAAGAGTCATTGTTTGTGCATATTTCAGTTAATTAATCAATTAAACATAGGTTTAAGGTCACCAAAAATAAACAAAAAATAGAATGTGCCCACTACCTTTAACTAAAGAGAAATGAAAATAATTGTATTGATGAAATTGTTGAAATGTAGTAAGGTTAAATGAACTGTAATATGAGAGTATCTGAGCATCAGAGGGATAATGATGGAATATGGTGCGTGTCTACTCTGTTTAACGGTATCTTGAAATCTAAAATTGGTGGATGTCAAATCTGTGGATCTAACCATCTATTTCAAAATCTGAAGATGTTAAAGATATATCTAACTGAAAAACCTTCACGCATCCCCCTTATTGTCTGACCGTTGGATATTCAGCTCATTCGTATATCCTTGTGAGCCTACGGATTGAACTTCAAACTAGCATGACTCAAGCCTTTTTTTATATGCAATCATTTTTTTTTTTCTTATGTATATCAAACCTTGATTTTACAAATATAAATTTTCTCACTCCCCTTTCCATTCCACTTTTCAATCAATTGGATAGGACTTTTGACCTACCAAACACAACAAAATAATGATATTTGTAATATGAACTAGCCAGCTGCAACTAGAGCATTTAGGCACCGACTGCCGATACAGTTTTTAATAAAGCTGATATGATGTTCAATTCTTATAGCTTATATTTATTTCTTTATCTGTATAATTTTAAATTACAAGTTTTGATTACTTAAGTTCCTCTTTATTTAAAATCTCGATTTCTAGTAAAAATTTTGGGTCATTTTATTTTTGCAAAGATCAAAACTTACCATATAAAATTATAAGAGCCAAAATCTAAACGTTATATTAACATTTTGGAATATACCTACAAGTGTTTGAACCAATTTAGAAGTAACCAGAATCACATGTTGTTCTTCATTTCATTGACTGCTTTTCTTTCATTTCTTTATTCCTCTTTTGACCCTTTCAGAGTATCTTTTTTTTAGAACTAGCTCCATTATGATTTTGAAATATTCAAAGTGACGAGAAACAAACAAACTACATGAAAAATATTATACTGTTGATTATTTTTTTTAATATTTCCGTATATGCCAAAAGTTGAGATATCTCCTACAACCAACCACATGAAAAACATTATACAGTTAATTATTTTTTTAATATTTTCATATATGCCAAAAGTTGAGATATCTCCTACAACCAACTATTTGATTGTTTGAGAACTCATATTTCTCTTACGGTATGCACGAATCAAGATAAACTATCTCAAAATCCATAAAAATGATTTTAAAATCTGCAAAACCACTTCAGAAGTTGTAACTCTTTTCTCCCAACAGATTTCCCAGACACACACGTCTTATCATTTCCTACATCCGGTGCTTTGTGGGATCAATTAAAAAACATTTTTACGCATAAAACTCACCTTAAAGTTACTCCAAAAAAATGGGAAACGCCCTAAATGGAAGGGAACATAAGAACAAAGACTTATTTTTTTTTGCACAAAAATTTTAGGAAATGAGTTGGACTCACCCAAAATCCAAAGGCAGAGCACCTAACTCATAATCCACTGGGGCCCGTCCCTATGGGCACGGGAGCTTGTCAAGCAAACCCTTTAATTTTGGCCACACAGGTAGGTCAACCCAGCTTCACTAAGCTGTGGTGATGCCTCCCCAAACGCCGCGACTGGAACCACAACAAAGTGGAACTCCCCAGAATCGAACCGTCTCCCTTTAGGTGAGAGTATTAGCCCAATCCCTTTGTCAGTTGAACCTACAGACGATGGGTGAACAAAGACTCATTGGTGGGCCCCACCGGTGCATCCATTGATCGAATTTAGTTGACCCGATCCAACGGTGAATGCGGCCCCAAAGTCCAATTGTCCAAAGACAATGTGGGAACTGGTCACGCACTTCCCGCCTTTTTTAGCGTTCAGTTTCCTTATCCCTTTGACACGTTAATAGTAACGCCTCATTATATTATTAATATTCCGAAATTAATCACTAATCATGAATTCCTGAATCGCCTTCTTCCTCTGTATGGCTTTGACGATCCATCACATAACTATATGTTAATCTATCAATAATTATAATATCATCAGGTATTTTAAAGAGAGAAATTAGGCATTGGAAAATTTTGCATCACATAAACTTGAGAGAAATTGCTCTTACTGGTTTCTTCCTTTGCAGACAAACTCTCGCCTGAATCTCTTCGTTCCGATCCTTGTTCATCGGGACATTCCATTTCGGATCTCACATTTGGGCAAGCCTCTTCTATTTCATGCTTCTTGGATCTCTCAAAGCTCACACACACTCCATCTTTTTTGTTTTAAATCCCTCTCTCTCTCTCTCTCTGTGTCTTCCGCACATTAGCAATAGTATTGAATTCGAATTGCAGCGGACTTCCTGAACTTTGGCTATGATCGGAATC
>JANTPZ010095827.1:0-31246 GCA_025593235.1 Vachellia pachyceras | reverse complement strand
GCATTATCATCTATAAATGGGGCTGCAAGACTTATGAAGGATGCCTCACCCACACCAACTAGCCTACAAAACCATTGCCATCATTCTAACTCAAAAGTACTATAAGAAAATGCTACTCTATTAGTGCCTTGCAAGAATGACAATCTCCCTTACATGCGGCATATTGCAATAGACCAAAAATCAAAGGAACTACCACAGCCAGCTACTGCAAATGTCCAAACAGATAAGCCAACTCCAATTAGCCGAAATGGATTATGACTGCAAATACAATACCAAAGTAGATCACTAATCATCCACTAATCATCATACCATTTAAAGAAAAACATGGAGATTGCAAAAATAAAGTTAAGCACTAAACTACTCCATAGCTCCCTGGATATATTTGCTTAAGCCAAACATATGACTTATATTATCACCTTGTTATGCAGATAGTTTTTAATGTCTTCCGGCAATCTTTTTCTTTGGCATTCAAACCCCATAATTGTCTAGATTCCCAGTGTATATAAAAACGCTGAAACTAGTCATGCTTTTACCAGGTATCAAACCCCATAATTATCTAGATTCCCAGTGTATATAAAAAAGATCACAAATATCAAATGGTGACTTCCTCTCTATTCCATTAATAATTAATCTGACCACAAAAGCACAAAGAAGTCATTTTAAAACAATGATACAGAAATGAGTTGCTGAGTAGAGCAATAGAGAGCCAATTATGGAATTCTCACGCCATTTGTATTTAACTTGATTATAATAACCAAATCTGCAAGAGGGAATACAGGAAATGTCTATTTACAAGGTCTAATAGCTAAACCTTGATATCAGTGCAAGGTTTTGTTTTTGGTGACATGCAATTTACAAAGACCTGGATTTCAGAACACTATCTCTTGTGTAGAATTACTTCTCACGATCAACTTAATCATTTTAAATATGCAAAAGTGCATGTAAGGGAAAAGATCTATTTTAGACACTGCACCCAATACCTTAAAATTTGAGATGATTACTTAAGAGTGGAGTGTCAGGCATGGATAATACTAGACCATACACAAATTTAAAATAGCATCTACATGAAATTAGAACTTATCATATGATTACTATCTTATTATAAGGGCTAAGTATGCAAAGTCTCGAAGAAAAAGGAAAGCTGCAATGTTGAAATTAAATGAATCTACACACTTATGCCCCATGCTGACATGATCTGCATGACCCATGCAAGTGTTACATGGGATGCATAAACACAAGAAAAGCCTGTGTATATCATGATTTGAGAGAAACTTTATGGTCCACTAAATCATCATGCTTCCAAGCCTTCCTGTAGATGACCTAAATCTCATCTCATTAGGTTATAGCATGTTCACTGGGGTGCAAAAAACTTAGAAGGCTGGGGGTCAGGAATAAAATTGTTCACCTTTTGGCCAGAGAAGCAAATATAGGAGAAGCAACCAGAAGCCCAACCATAAATGCTGATGACAGAATTCCATCTCCAAAATTGCTCAACTTGAAATCCCCCCTGCGACAAAAGCAGCAAGCCACCTTGAAATGATGCCAAGCCAATGAACAAGTAAAAATAAAATATATCCTTGCATTATGTATAACAGCGACACCCAAAATTTGAATTGAAAATCACCAAGGAAAGAAAATACTTGAACAAAAAGACATATTACTTTAGCCCATGGAAGTGGTCTCTCAATATGACATAACATGAAGGAAGTATGAGCAAAATAAAACCTATTTTACAAGAATGAACTCCTGGGTACAAAAACTAAATAATGGCATGTACAAAAAGCCTAAAGGTTCAATCCTCTATCAGTTTTACATTTACAGAAATAAATTGGTAATGTAATTGACAGATGTTTTTATTCCTGTCTCCTTCAAAGTCCATGCCAGTACAGTATTGCACATATTCTCTTTTATGGATACACCACCACAGCTACAAGTTCAAATTTTACAAGTTCAATGGTACATGATTGCATGGAACATTGAGATTGACATCTTAACTGTGAATGAAATTTGACAAAATTTGACATGAACATCAGTAAATAAAACTATAAAACTTCATCAATGATTAGTAACGTATATGTTCAAAGCAATCACATGTTATTTCGTAATCCAGAGAAGTATCACCAACACTCCTTAAATATCTGGTAACCCTATTTTATGCCCCAACAAGGTGCATTTCACATGAGGGATGAGGTTCTGGAAACAGTATCAACGTATGAATATATCCTGACAACTTTACATGGTAAAACAAAGCTTACAAATAGAGCTTACTGAATTCCGCTGCCCGGAGTACAAATCCCACTTTCAGTACAAGTTTCAAGACTTCCATTTACACCATTACTTGCTATGGCTCCTCGATCCACATAGTTTATGAAATTAATGACACAAAATATAATAAGAAGCCTGAAACAGGAGAAAAGTTTATCAAAATTCATAAAAACAGGAATAATAGGGGTTTGTATACATAAGTACATAGCATAAAATTGGAATTTTTCTTTTGGAAATCAAAATATTTGCAGTTTCATATATATATATATATATATATATATAGGTTTTTCAATTTCTTGGCTCCCATCGTGTAGACATGAATAGCTAGCTAAGGCAACTTCCATTGTTTTAGCACCCCATTATACATGAGACCCAAAGTGCCAAGACACATCAAAATATTTAGAGACATTAAAGGTGTTTGGAACAAGTCCTACCTCCAAATATGGCTATCATCGACTTACACACTAATTTTGTGGAAACACTCTTATTTTCAGTTTCACAAATTACTAGTTAGGACTTAGGAGGAATCCATCCATGTAAGCGAAACTGAAATATTCATTATTCACATCTTTAGAGCCTCAGGGAAGAGCTTGATAACAAACATCACAATCACCCTTATGGAACAGGCCCCCATAAGCTGTTGGATATTAATATAGGACAGGCCCACGTAAATACGAGCAAAGGTAATTCAATTCAGATGAAAAACCACTTTTTTTTCCTGATGGAAAATTTAATACTTCATATCCTTAGATCACATTAACAACGTAACATAAAATAACAAGTAAACCCAAGGTCTGGATGTCAGTTCCTAATTTTACTTTTCCTTTCTCAAACTCAATCAGCAACCCCTTTAAGCAACTAAACATGGAAATAGCTAGCTGCACTAGTCCTTTCGCGGAGCAAATATAAGAGGGTCAAAATATAAAAAGGGGCAATCTGACTAGTTCATACAATCTACTTCAAAAAGAAAGAGAACGCAACGGGATAGGGTCAATTTGAAAAAAGCGAAAGCGAAATTTAAGTTTCTTAAGCCATAACAGAGAAGAGAATTGCCTCCTTTGCCCGCTAATACACAATCCTGGATAGAAAAATGAGATGGAAAAAGAGAAGAAAGATGAAGTACCTTTTAGGAGTAAACCATGACGGAGAAGAAACTGACTTTGTGAGAGAGTTATCTGCCATTTTACCACCTGAACGGAAGCAAGCAGTAGCAGACTTTGGGCAACTTTGATCAAGAAGTTGAGAGAGGTTTGGCCTTCAATCCAAGTTTTCGCGCATGTCTGGCACAGCAACTAAGCGGTTTGGATTAACGACGGTGGTGAAAGAAGCTTATCGTTAAAAGACTTTTTTTTGGGCCAAATTATTGTTAAAAGACTTGATAAAAGAATAAAGTGAACATTTGGTCCGTTACATCAAGTATTAATTTCATGCTTTAAATTAAAAAATACATTTTTAATTCTTTTGCCTCTCAATTTTACATTAAATCATTTTGTCATCGTAGCGCTATAAAAATATATTTATATAAGTTGATAAAAATGGCTCGAACATGCACAAAAGAGCTATGATAACAAATTAAGCCGTTTGGATTAACAATTTATGGTCCTTTAATCCAAATTTTATTTAATGCAAATGATGATCCATCAAATTTAATCAGTAATTCTACGGTTCAGTGATGACAAAACATGGTTAAATTTTAAAATGTAAAAATGATTACATTAAATGCTTAAATTTAAGCATATTTTATTAGCATTTGATTGTAGGATCATATTTTACATTTGATAAGCCAACATTTTTTGTTAAATAAAACACACGACGTTAAGATAAAAAGATTAAAAGTATAAATTTTAAACTTAAGGATCGGAATAGAAATTTGATATAAATTTAGAAAATTAAATATGTACTTTAATTTTATTAAAAAAAATTTTGAAAAATGAGTTAGGGTAAAAATTAGATGGTGTAACATGATTTGTGTTTAAATTAAAAGTAATAAGAATGATGTTTTATGATGCTAAAACATGTTTGCATAAATATTTAATAAATAAGTTTTCAGTGGAAAATGGTTTAAATAATATAAAATCTTATTAAATAATATATATTAAAATAATTTTAGGATAAAAATAAAATTGAAACTTGCCTTGATTGTCAATTGAAAAGTAATTGTATATAGAAAATGATTGAAAAGATATGTAAATTTTTTTAACTAGTACATATTATATAGCATATAAATATATTCGATAGGATTTGAGATTTGAAATTCATTTATTCCATAGGTTCAACAAAAATGGACCATTAAACTTTAGCAAAATATATCCTTCAACATTTATCATATTAAATTTATCCATGTATTCATCCAATATTACCATTATGTTCAATATTAAATTTATTTGAAGATTGTATATTTCTATATAATTCCTTAAAGATAAATTTATAAATATTCAATAATTAAAAATTGTCATCCGATGCGTGGAAGACTCATAAATCAAAAGTTATTTCAATTTTAATTAAGAAAATAATTCATATATTTTATATCAAATAAATACATATATTAAAATGAGAGGCATTTCATTGAGCCCATGAGATGACAACAATCTTAAACTATTAAAGTCCCCTTGGTCTGCAAAAAAAAAAAAAGCATTGATTATCCAAAAAAGCTTTAAGAAAACATAAAACCATTGACTACCTATCAAACATCAACTATTAAATGCTGAAAAAAAGATTTTAATTATTGCAATTATCATAATGAGAAACAAACTTTGAAATCAACATTTGTTGTTACACATATGTGCAAGAACAACCACATCGTTTGCAACATAAAAGGTAAACATTATTCAAAACTATAGGGCATAATAAGCAATCTTTGCTCACTTAAAAAATCCAGGAAAAAACAAATGGAAACTATAATAATGCACCCACATGTAACATTTCATCATCACCACCAGAAATTAATCCAAGCCTTACAATTTATATTATGTGATAATTTTATAAAAGAAATATCAAAATTAAAATTATAAAATAAAAGGTGGTACCCATTAATGTTAAAGGGCCCATTCTCTAACTTTCCACATATTAAAACTATTTTGTTAATATTTGTGTGCCAACTGACTCATCATGATGCAAATGAAAACTAAGTAGAATAGATTCACTGTTAGCTGTAACCTATGATCGGATCTCGTAAGCCAAAATCGCAATTGAAGAATTCAATTCTTGGGTGAGAAATCCAGTTTGGTAGCGTTAGAAAAATACTTTTAAATATGTTAAGATAAAATTTCTTTTACATATTTATATAGTAGATTATAAATCAGGTTCAAAAATTAATTTTTGTTATAATTCAAATGGATCTAATATCAAGTATAAAAAGTACTCATGATATGGTTACTATAAACAACTAACTAATTTATTATTATTAAAAATTTAGTTAAGTCATTTAGGATAAATGAGTATTGTTTTTCCTATTACATTTTTTTCAACTGAAACACACATAAAACTCCTGAATGTTGAGTCAGTTTCATATAACATTTTTAACTTTTAAAAGTTTAATTTAAAAACTCTAATCTTTCATGTTTTATCTATTAACTCCATTGTCGTTAAAATTGTATTTTTTATTATATATTATGTTATTTAAAAAAATAATAGTTGGCATTTTAACTATAAATTTAAGTGTATTACACCTTTTCATTTAAAAAACACGCTCAAATGAATATTTTAAATATTTTCAAGCATTTTATATTTTTAAGAAATTTTATTTGAAAATTCATATAATATAAATAAATTATTCAAATACTTGTTAAGGATTTTGTATCACCTTTAAATATTTTAAATATTTAAAATATAATTAAAGTTAGGTTTGAAATGTCAAGTGTTATTTTTTAAATAATGCGATATCTGATAAAAATTATAAAAACTATAATATGATAAAAATCATTAACTTCAACTGTGATTTTAATGGTATAAGAGCTCTTAGAGGAAAAAAAAATGAAACATTAGGGTGATGAATTTAAACTTTTCAGGTGATGGATGTTATGTACAACTGGCCTAAAGTTCAGGGAAGTTTTGTGCATTTAAGCTAGTTTTTTCTAATAATATGTGTGGTAACTATTTTGGTGGAAACTCTGTAACTATGCTGTTAATATAGATATTTTGAAAAAAAAAATTATAAATTTAAGAGATGAAATAAATAAAAATTCTATATTTAATACTGAAATAAACTATTTTATCTAACTCTTATATTTAGGGATACAACTAATATAGTATCTATAAGTTACAACCAATATTTTCTCAACTTCATGCAAGTTTTTCTTTAATTCATTCCTATGGAGGATTTGAGTTTAGCAAAAAACTCAAAAGTCAAAGCATCCCTCCAATGGAACCTTAATATCTCAGCTCAAGATTACAAAGACAATTCAACACGTAACTTTTCACCTACGCAGAAGCTTTCATGTTATTAGGAGTCAGCTAACTTGCACTATACCTGTGGAGTTTGGGAGAAATTCACGACTCATTGTTGTTGGTAAAGAAAGCCAGATATACTTTTTTTTTAGGTAAGGGTATTACCCAGGGTATCCACCGCCGGCAGCAGTGACGAATCCCCTTGCTGGTTTGTGCGGGCTCCTCAATGGGAGGGACAGCTGGCCCTGGGAAGCTGCTGCATGCCCAAGGCAGGGTTCGAACCCCTGACCTTGGTTAAGCTTGGATCAGCCTCTACCACTGAACCAAACTCCCAGGGTTAAGCCAGATATACTTTTGGTACAACAAGTGGTCTCCTCCAATGCTGATGCCATTCTGATCTCCCTGGCCCAACCTCCTAACCCTCAGAGATGATGATGTTCTTTTATTGGAGGCATTCTTCTACTGGTAGCTTCTCCATTAAATTAGCCTACAGAGCTACCGAAAGTCAAGGAATTATAGCACTAATTTTGAAATTTGGACTAGGATTTGGAAATGGGTCATTTACCTGAAACTTAGAGCCTTTCTTTGGAAAGCTATTAGGACTGTCTCCAAACTAAATTTGTCACCTTTGCTGGATCTGACTCTTGCCAAAGGGCCTGTCCCTTCCTTTTCTTGCATGACTACAGGGAAAGCTTTGGAAGTATGGATAATGTTTTCTTGTCTCTTTCCTTATATGATTGGATATTAATTACTGTGGAATGCAAAGAATGAAGCTACAAGTGTGAGTACGCAGAGACTTTTTGGTCATTGTTCGATAGGGATATCGCTTTTACTAGCATCCAAGATAGTGTGTGTTTAAGAATCCTTTGGAAGAATAATTTCACATAAGTTGAGGTAAGTATGTGAGAGGAGTTTTATTTCGGTTTGCGCAAATATGACTACCAAAAATGCATACAATCAATGACCTCAATCTTCAACCAAGAATCAACCAATTGTTTCAGAGAAGTGAAAAGACCACAAGTCAGAGAGATGGTGTAATAATAATGCTCTTACTTTTAACATAACCATATTTGAAACCATTTGCCACCTACTACTGTGGCAGAAAAGGAAACAATGATTCCAAGGGCAAGGGCATCTTTGTTTTTGTCTTAAAAAAAAACAGTTTTGTTTAAGTTTTAAAAAACAAGCAGATAAAAAACCTGTTTGGAGTTTTATTTATAATACGTTGCTTTTAAAAACAAAAAAGAACATATATTTGTTTTTGAAAAATAAAAAAAACAAGTTTTATTTGTTCTTAGTTTTTGTTTGGAAAAATTTAGAATCTCTACTAGATGATGTTTTCTTACTTGATTTCTTATAAAAAATTCACCTGTTCATTTTCAAATTAAGTCTTAAAACAATCATACAAACACAACTTTTTGTTTTTTTCTTTTTAAAACTAGTTTTATAGAACTTTTTGATATAAGAAAACAGAAAATAGAAACAAACATGCTCCGAGTTTTGAGAATCAAAATTCAGAATATTACAGATAGTGCCTCCCTTAAAGCAGGTCGGATTAGACTCGACATTAATAGCACGATCAACATTATTAATGGCGTTGCTGCTTCTGAAAGCCCTATCCAAGATGATAAGGGAATTTGAATAAATGATTTCTCTAAATCCCTTTGCTGCCAAACTTTCTCAAAGACCTCAACCATTGTTGGAAAGTTGGACTCTCTTGAGGCTTTGATGCTCATTAAGCAATAATTCTCATAGGTTCATCTCCTCTTTGAAACTATTTAAGAAGATTGGGAATCTTGTTATTTGAAATTAGACAATCACCTCTGAACCATGTGTTAATAAAAAGTTAAAACAAATAAATGTGTTGACTAGCTTGCTTATCAGACCTCCAACAACCATAATTTAAATATGCCGATTTTTAAGAACCATCCTTAGGATATAGAAACTGAGATCTAACTTGATCCGATTTTGTTATTTCTTTGTTTGGCTTATCAGTGGCCTTGTATTGTATAAAAATATTTTTTTTACATATTTCAAGATAATTTGTTATACTATTGTGCCTTGAAAAAATTAGACAGAAAATTTAAACGAATTAATATTATTTTTGTTACGTACATGAATTCAAACATTGATTCGCTATATCTTAAATGATTAACCCCTTCCATTACATGTTTCACTGATTACTTTTGAGAGATTTACATATGATTTGGAATTAAAAAATATTTAATAATAAAATCCAAAGGAAGCCAATATAATTTATTCAATAACAAATCATCACTTGTTTTTTTTCCGGCCCGGTTAGACCCTATCACTACTAAGGAACCAAAGATCTGCAAGCCCACACAGATGTAAATAAGACCCACTTCACATATTCTTTAAAGCTGTATAAGCTGAAACATGGACGTCGCAGCATTCCCCATCCCATGAGTAGTCCTGTGTCATTGCTTCCTCTATTCTTCGTTTCCACTTGGACGGGTTGTTCCTCTACAGCCATATTAAAGAGTCAAGGATTTATAAGTTATGGCAAATCATAATGTACACTACTTCCTGTCTTTAAGATAAGATCGATTCGACTAATTTGAAAAGATTAATTAAACTAAATAAATCATTTGATTATAACTTATGTTACATATGTAGAAATTAGTTTAAATAAAATGTTGTATCAGAGTGTGAAGGACCCAATAGGCCCATTAAGTAGTGGGTTGATGCTCTTAGTCTGGAGGTTTTTTTGGCTATTTATGTACTATATATCAGCATACACATAACTCTTAGATGTACGAACCATTGTTCCTACAATGAATGAATAGAATTGATCATGGGTGTTGCTCAGTAATTTCACTACTCAACATGGTATGCTCTTCACGCTCCGATGGGAAGCAAAAAAGAAAGGCCAAGAAATCATGAAAGAATTCGGTTATTATTCATAGCAACGTGAACAATTGATGATTAGCCCAGATCCAAAATGGAAAGAATTGACCCAAGTTGCTGTAAGAGAAGCAAGAAAATTCTGCACACATATCTTTTCTTGGTCTAGCCAATGAGGTTTGGCACAGTTGGTTAAGGTCTTTCCACTCCGATTACAAGGGTGTGTGTTCGAACCCTCTGACTGACGGGGAGACCTCATTGGTAGGCGATCTCCTAAGTCCCTTGTAAGCGCTCAAAGAGCTCTGGGGCCGTATCCTGATCTTGGTGGGGGACTGATGCCAAACCTACATATAAAAAAAAAATCTTTTCTTGGCCTGACACAAAAGAAAATGAAATTTCCAGAGATGCGAAACCCCAGTCTCTTCATCATCCTTGGCGGACGTCGACGCGACCCCTTTCTCTAAACGCACTCATGAGATCTCCAGGCATGCTCCAGAATCACTTCACTAGCCATTGATGAATCTTACAGCCGCCACCGTTGCAGTTGGACGATAGTTTTTCCGTCAAGATCTTGGGGATTCATGCCGTATAAGGCGGCCACACAAAAAAAAGGAAGGGGCAAGAAAACGTCAAGAACCTCTAGAATCAGCATCCGCAAACCAAGAAAAACACAATGCAAAGGATCCTAGCATTGAACGTGTCTTCTCCTCTCAGAAACGAAAAACTAAATAGCGTCTGGGTTGTTTTTCTTTCTCGAACTTCATGGACGATGACAAAAATCACTCGCAAACATCTTCTCGGCAAAATCAACGCTGATTTCCAGTAGCACGAGCATCGACGGAGACAAGGGGATCGCGATCAATCGGCAAAAATTCAAGAACCCGATATGAGTAGAGCAACGACAAATGCACCTCCTCAGACATGAAACCCTAGGTTGCTCCCAAAAGATCGATTGACCACTCCCTCTTCCTCTCTCGTGAATAGCAATAAAGTGACGAGGAAAGCATGGCGGAGAAGCGCAGTGGTAACGACGCAGAATCAAATAGGGGCCATGTGGATTACGCTGAAGGAAAAGCAGAAATTGGGATTCATCGATGGATCTTGCACAAAAGAGCATCAATAACTATACATGCAAGATCAATGGAACGCTTCAATGCTATGGTTCTCTCATGGCTGTTCAACTCTGTATCTCAAGAACTGGCAAATAGTACAGTCTTTCATCAAGATGTGCAAGCTATGTGGGTCGACCTATAGGAGCATTTCGACAAGGTGGTTCTTTACCAAGCTTAGATTCTGAGTTTTTCCCTTCAAGAACAACGACATCATTACATACTTTATTTCCTTCTTTCCTTGTTTTGTTGAGGGGAATTTTGGATAGATTATAGTGTTATCGTTTATCTAATTATTTGTTATTGTACGAGTCTAAATGAGATCTATAGTCAAGAAAGAAGAAGATTCCAGTGACTCCATCTCCACCAATTCCAAGATTGGGAAGAATAGACAGAGCAAAGAGGAAGTAGCTGGTATGAATTCGACACTTGATCAGACTCTTAGAAGTTCTAATCCACATTATTCAAAAGCACTTAAAGAGAAAATGGCAGCAAAAGAAGCGGCAAACAAGGCAATGGAAGCTTGAAGAGCTGCATTGGTTGAGGCCTGTTGGTGTCGATTCTAAGAGCTACCAGAATTCCCAGAAGACATTGAAGTTCAGCTTTTAAAGGTAAAAAAAAATGCAATAGAAGCTTTTGAAGCAGCTCAAGCTCTAGGATTTATCAAGTATGACATGCCAGAAGACATAGTAACAAAGGCTGCAAAGGTAGAAGAGGATCCGCTCTTAAATGTACTCATTGCCACCAGAAAGGCACATCAACAAAGCTGTAGAGGTAAGGGGAGAAGAGGATCCGCCCTTGAATGCACTCATAACCACAAGAAAATATTGAAAGTAATGGGCATAGCCACAAGTTAGGAGTTTTGTTAATTTGCATAACCCCAAACTTTAGGGGGGTATAGAAATTAGTTTAACTAAAATGTTGGATTAGAGTGTGAAGGGTCCAATAGGTCCATTAAGTAGTGGGTTGATGTTCTTAGTCTGGAGGTTTTTTCTGCTGTTTATATACTATATATCAGCATACACATAACTCTTAGATGTACAAACCATTGTTCCTACAATGAATGGATGGAATTGATCCTGGATGTTGCTCAGTAATTTCATTGTTCAACATGATCTTTTTGAAATACATATATGTATCATTATATTATATAGTGATTTATAAACCAGATAAATGGTAAATTAGTTTAGAAAAAAGATAAATGTAAAGACTTTAAAGTAATTTATATAGATTTCTTAATTTCCTTAAATTAGTCAACTGGGTTTTGTATTAAGGACCAGAGGTGGTATTTTGATTTATGTGTATGTAGAGATAGAACTGGAAAAAACATGAGAAATGACATACAATTTCCCCAATGGCAAGGTCAAGAGAAATGCTTCCAAAGGTGGAGTTGATGAACAGCGAGTACTTTGTCGTCTCATGATCAAGATTTATGAAGTTCCTGATAAAAATATGATACAATCCGATATATTATTCCCTTTTTATCCAATAAAAAAGGAGAAAAGAAACTCATCAGCATCATCATCTAATTTATATTCGATGGATAATGGTTACCGATTGGTGGAAGCATCATGGTCAACTGCTATTGGAGCTGCTCCATACCTTAAAGCCTTGAGCTACACATTCCAATTACGCAAAGTATTAACAAGTCGAAAGATCATAAAACATGAAAATGCCCAAAGAAAACGAATTTGCCTCATCTAAGTCCACATACCCACACCAACTTATGACAGAAAAATATTTATAATAGAATAGATATTTTGTTTTCGGGTTTTTTCTGGTGGAGGGGGTTAAATTATCAAACCCACAAACCAGAAAGAGACTGGACTCTAGACCCCATATTAAGCTGCATGCCAGCACAGCAAGTCTACAACGAAACCAAATTCATGTAGAGTGACAGCCATTCTCAAGTACCAACATAAAGACATAGAAACAGAAAGGATGGAAAAAAAAAATACTACTATGTCCGCATCTATATTCCGAGAATCAGAATAGCAACACCCAGTGTTCATAAAGTCAAGATGCAAAATCTTCTTGAAGACACTTCAATTTTCACCATAAGTAAACTACTGTTTTGAAGATGAATAAATTCTAGCTCATATATGTCTAACTTAAGCTTCAAATAATAGACGGAAAAACACTACTTCTGGGGGAAGGGATGTACTTACCGGAACTTCTTCGACAGGATCATGAGAATGGCACAAAATAATGTCAGATCCAGCAAATGTTAAATGCAATAGTGCTTCATCATACGTGAGCACAAATTTCATATTTTCACCCTGTAGATTTGGAAAACAAAAGTAGGTATCATCAAAAGATGACGCAAAATGTTGAAGATAGGTTAATTAAAAATGTTCATTATGCTGGATAATGAGATATCATTGTTGAGATATATTAGGGATTTAGTTAGATATTATTGAGATATATTAGGGATATGATTAGTGAGATATATTAGAGATTTGATTATGATTATGTATTGCTCTCTAAATGTATAAATACCCTATTAGGGTACATCAATGAGTATGCGAATTTCAAAATATTTCTTTTTCTCATCTAATATCGTATCAGAGCCTTTCTTCTTCTTGGGTTTGGTCGTTGCGGTAGCAACCTGAACATTGCGTTCACAAAGTCAAGGAAAAGCAAAAGTGTCGTCTTCTTCCTTCTGATGAAGAAGCTCCGCCTTGTGTTCCTACCAATCCAAGGCTTTGCCCAGTGTCACGGACTTAGTAATTTACCTGATGGAAGCTCCGTGCGGCCTAGCAAGACTCGTGCAAACCCTCACTTCAGAACTTGCTAGTAAGCCTACAAGTCTAGACTTAGCTCCTGAGAACTAAGGAAAGACTTAGAGAGAACTTGAGAGATGGAAGCTTGGGAGAATGCTTGTATATTGCTCACAATTGCTTGATTGGTTACAAATGAAGAGGGTGGAGTATTTATAGGCAAACTCCCACCTCCTTACTATTCCCACCTCCTTAACGGACGGTTGGGATTGAATCGATCCTACGGCTCCTATTCGCCTTCTAGAATTCTCTCCTAAAATATCTAGATATTTACATGTTGAATTCTAACATGTGAAAAATGTGTGGAGAATTCTAGAATAGCTAAGTATATACAAGAGAACTCTAGAGAGTTCTAGGGTTCTCTGGAGCAGACTGTGACACCAGGCAGATACAGTGGCCACCATGGTTATAGTTGTGTTCTTTTGTCCATTCCGTTCGCTCAGTTCGTTCCAGTTGCTCGTGCCTTCTGTACCCAGTCATTGCGTTCGTGCTTGTCCCAGATTTGTCCAGAGCTCGCCTCTGTTTACTACACGTGCCACACAGGGAGGACGAGAAGGCTCCGATCGGCGTCCCTATAATCTCGTCGCCATCCGGTGAGCGCATGATCTTCACGCGCCGTCAAAAGATTCGCCGACTTTTTCAAGCGCTGGCGCATGACGCCGTTTTCCGGCCACGGCTTTACCTCCTCCTTGCCGTCCTTTCCCTAGTGGTTTTGTCTCCTGGTTTGAAGTTTTGTTTCTGGGTTCCTTCTATTTGGCACTTTCGGTTTTATCTTATCTTTGGTTGGCTCCTAGTGTAGCCCCAATGGTTTCTATCTTGTCTTTGGTTGGCTCCTGGTGTAATTTCAGCGGTTTCTGTTTTGTCTTTAGTTGGCTCTTGGTGTAGCTCCAGCAGTTCCTTTTATTTCCAGTACTTTCATCATTTTGCTTGGTCCCTGGTGTGACCCTTCTTTGTGCCGGGAACAGAGATCACTTCCTTGATGATCGCCGTTCGATTGGTTGTTCTGGTGGTTCATTGCGTTTAGGCCATTTATCTTTGACATCTTTGAAGAAGATTTATCCTCAGTTTAATCATTTATCATCATTAGATTGGTCTAGAGTAAATAAACAGGCTATGTCCCCCTTTGAATTAGTTCATTTTGATGTTTGGGGTCTTTATTTTATTGAGTATAAAACGGGTTGATTACCTTTATAGCAAGTTGGGCTTGATTAATATCTATGCTCAAACTTGAGGGGAAGTGTTGAGATATATTATGGATTTAGTTAGATATTATTGAGATATATTAAGGATATGATTAGTGAGATATATTAGGGATTTGATTATGATTATGTATTGCTCTCTAAATGTATAAATACCTTATTAGGGTACATCAATGAGTATCGGAATTTCAGAATATTTCTTTTTCTCATCTAATAATCACAATATAATTCCAGGGTTCCAGGCAGATAAAAACTAATCCTCCTTGCCTTCCACAATAGTATATAGCATCCGATTGGGGCAATTAAGATGAAAAATGAAAACAGGGCAGGAGCTACCTTTAGTTCTTTCTGAAGAGATTCTAGTGCCTGATTGGAGATGGATCTTTCACTATTCCCCATAAATACAATCTGCAGATAATCAATAAACAATTACCTTTATTCTAACATCCTCCCAGAAAAGATCTTTCCCGTAGTCAGACTTATTTTAAACAAGATTTACTAGCTCATGTTGCTCATAGTCATAACGTGTTCTTCATCATGAAAGTATTGGCTGTGTAAGCAAAATTTATACTTCAGACCAGTAAATTTCAAATGCATTATTCTGGCTTTGGAGGTTCCTTTTTAATACTAACAAAGGAAAATTTTTCAGTTATGGGCAATGCGCAACTCAACTTGTGGGGCAAACAATACAAGTTCTGTAGGAGTAGCAACCTGAACATTGCGTTCCCTAGTTTTCCAGACAACTTCCTTCAGTTTTTTCACATCCATGTCTCCCCACTCTGAAAAAATGCATCCAACCTGATAAACAATTTCAATAAAAAACAGAAGTAAAACCAGGTACAGAGAACTCGTCAGTTTCATAACATATGAAAGACTAGTGATTGTCTGTAAGATACAGCTCTAAGAAAATCTTGAAAAAGCAGATAAATGAAAAAGAAAATACAGAATTACAGCAATATCAGAAATATTTTTAAGCCTCCTTAAACTTAAACATGTACTTATGTGTTAAGGTATATAACCACACAAACGTAATATTTCTGATGACTGTATAAAGGTTAAATAGTTAAGTATTTATGCAACACTGATACATGACAAACACATCAAAGGCCCATGCTTGCTAAATACCAGGACGCAGTGTTTACATAGAAAAAAGTAGATTAATCACTAATCATACAGCTTTGTTAATTAATGTCAAGGATGCTTTTATAGACAGTGTATGAAAAGACATTCCGGTTTCTATGCTTTTGTTAGATTAGAACTATGCAATCCAATCTCCAGGGTCATCAGGATTGTGAAAATCATCAATATAGATCTTGCAGACTAAATGTCAAATTTAGATATATTTTAAAATATAAATAGAATCTGCTTGATTTATTCCTTTTAGTAGTCAAATTTTTAAAGAGATGGCATGCTGTATTAACTTAATAACCATGCATTATTTGAAATTCATATTGATCAGAATCACATTTTAGGACATCATTTGATGGAAGAAGGGCATGGAGTTTTGCTAAAACTGTTCAGTTTCAACTTTTATATTTTTGACATGAGGTATAAGAATTGAAAGATACATACAAGAATATTAGAAGCATCTTTTGACAACCCCAGGCACTGCTGCACTTCAGCTTTGCAAACGGCTTTACCTTCCATATCTTCAGCATTAAAATTTTCAGGAAGAAAACAGTCAGTTGAAGGATCCCATTGTAATTTGTCTAATCCATAAGGAGCAATGACTAACTTTTCCCTACAACCATACACAAAAACAATTATGTTATCCTTTTTGAGGGGTGGCTTTAGTACAAGGCCATAATGATAATTCAATATTACAAAGGGGTATCATCTTTAGTACAAGGTCATATGCTATGTCTAGAACTTCATGGAAATATAATTTGAAGGACAACAAGGAGCGTTAAAAACATTGGACATTAAAGTACTAAGCAAGATTGGGAAATGATACAATGACCGCATGCTTACCTATGAACACCTAAAGTTGATTCCAGTCTGTGACTTGAACTAAGAATAATTCTGTGCTTTGAATGGATGGACGACATTATTATCACACCATTAGAGTAGACAATTCCACCCTGCAAATTTGCAAAAAAATGATGATTCAATGTTGGAAAGTGGTGGGCCAAAACTCAGTCACATAAAGTGAGTGGGGTGCGTTAGAGAGTGTGGGTCTGTTGGTAGGGTATATATGGGGACTGAGGAGTGAGGTTTAGGGAGGGTTTATACAACTAGTGGGATGTTCTCTATGCACTCGTTATTGTTAACAGACTCAGTTAGTTAGTTCAATTGTAATCTATTAGTTATACTTTAGTTAGTCATTATACAACTGGCAAACACTATGCATTTGTGTGTATATACATGAACACTGTACAGATGAGACAAGTTAATAAAGCAAAAGCACTATTCTGCTACTTTCCCTCTTCTCTTTCCTTTCTTGTGTTATGGTATCAGAGCAACAATGCTCTCATGTTCTGTGCCCATTTCCCTCTTTCCTTCACTTTACTCTCTCTCTCTCTCTTTCATCCCTTTTTCATGGCGATTGTCACGGAAAGCTCTTCCTCCTTGTCTGAACAAATCGATCCATCATAGGATCCTTCAAGCTGTTACTATATGCACCCTAATGAGAATCCATCTTTGATTCTTGTCTCACCTCCTCTCACGGGTTTGAATTACCACCACTAGGCGATAGCTATGACCATGGCTCTCATGAGGAAGAACAAATTCCAATTTGTCGACGGTTCTCTTGAGATTCCATCTCCTTCCAGTTCTCTCTTTCTGGCTTGGCAATGTTGCAACACCATGGTCCTCAATTGGATCAATTGTTCATTATCTCCATCCATTGCTCAAAGCATCATCCAGATCGACAAAGCTATTGATGTATAGAAAGATCCCAGAGCATTTTAGTCATGGAGACATTTTCAAAATTGCTGAACTGCAAGAAGAACTCTATCACTTCAAACAAGGTGATCTTTCCATTTCTGATACTTCACCAAGATGAAGATTATATGGGATGAGTTGCTTAATTTTCGACCTTTACCTGCTTGTTCTTGCTCTGCTAAAGATTATATTCAACAAGATTATGTGATCCGTTTTCTTAAAGGACTCAATGACAAATATACTAATGTCTTCTCTCAGATTATGCTGATGGATCCCTTTCCTTCCATCGAAGAAGTCTTTTCTTTACTTACTCCACAGGAACGTGAATTTTCCAGATCTATTGATCCTACAATCTATCCCACTTGTGCTACTCCCAAACAATTTAATCAACAACCACGTTCCTTTTCTAATACCAAGGTTTTAACCCATTATGGTAAACCACGAAACACAGTTGAGACTTGTTACAAGAAGCATGGACATCCTCCTGGTTTCAGATTTAGAAATCCTAAAGCCTGAATGAACAATACCATGGCTTCTACCTCTACTTCATCTGCCCAAGCTTCATGTGTTGAAACACCATAACAAAATAGCATTGTTGAAAGAAAGCATAAGCATATTTTGAATACAGCGAGAGCTTTACTTTTTCAGTCTCATTTACCTCTGTCATACTGATCATATGATGTTGCTCATTCTGTTTATTTGATTAATCGCTTACCATCTCTAGTTTTACAAAATCATTCCCCTTTCTATGCTCTTCATAATCAGCACCTTGACTACACTATTTTGAAGGTCTTTGGTTCACTCTGCTACGCTTGCACATCTTCTGCATACAAAACTAAATTTGATGCAAGAGCTCGTAAATGTGCTTTCCTCGATTTCAAACCTGGTATGAAAGGATATACCTTACTTGATTTGCATAACAATCAGATTTTCACATCCAAACATGTTTTATTTTATGAATTTATCTTTCCTTTTATTACCAAACCTCATGCTTCAAATGATAATTCCATCCCCTTACCTCGATCATTTCCTCCACCAAACTACCCTAACCATCCGTCCTATCCTCTACTATCTTCACCATTTGTATCTCCTATGCCTGCTCCACCACCAAAATCATCACCTCCTCCTATGCTTCACAGATCTAATAGAAAGCATAAGTAGCCTACCTATCTACGTGACTACCGTTGCTCCTTACTTCAACCCAACCGGTTTCCATGCCTAAGACTTGTAAGTATTCTCTTTATTCCATTCTTTCCTATGATCATTTGTCTTCTTTTTATAAATACTTTGCCCTTTCCGTATCTGTTCCTCTTGAACCAAAATCCTTCCATGAGGCTATTCAACATCCTAAATGGCAGCAACCAATGGAAGCTGAAATGTCAGCCTTAGAGAAAAATAACACTTGGATCTTGACCAGTTGGCCGAAATGGGTTTTTAGGACTAAGTGCATGTTTGGGAAAACATTTTCCCAACGGTGTGCGCAAGCCAAGACAAAACGCATCTCAAAATCCGTAAAAAACATTTCAAAATCCGTAAAATGCATCTCGAAATCCATAAAATCATCTCAGAATCCGTAAAATCCTTTCTCCCAACGGATTCCCAAACACACACACTAAGTTTCGTGCAGATGGTAGTCTAGAACGCTACAAAGCTCAATTGGTGGCAAAAGGATACACTCAAACTGAGGGAGTCAATTATTTTGACACTTTTTCTCCACTAACAAAGATGACCACGGTAAGACTTCTTTTGGCACTTGTTGCTTTCTCTTATTGGTATTTGGAGCAACTTGACGTAAATAATGCATTTTTACATAGTGATTTGAATGAGGAAATCTACATGACTCTTCCTCCTGGTTTTTCTACTCCCAATTCTCAGTTAGTTTGCAATCTTAAGAAATCCCTTTATGGTTTAAAGCAGACATCTACATTATGGTTTGCCAAATTGTCTTCAGCTCTTATTTCTTGTGGGTACACACAGTCTAAGTCAGACTATTCTTTGTTTGTTCACAAACACATCACATCTTTTACAGCTTTGCTGGTTTATGTTGATGACATCATCTTAGCAGGGAATGACTTAGTAGAAATTAAGCGAATTAAAACCTTTCTGGAGTCATCCTTTCAAACCAAGGATCTAGGCAAGCTGAAATCCTTTCTTGGCCTTGAGGTTACTCGGTCATCTTCAGGTATTGCCTTGAATTAGCGCATGTTTTCTTTAGACATTCTTTCATATGCTGGATATCTTGCTTGTAAACCTGCCTCCCCCCTATGGACAAATCCACTCATGTTTCTAAAGACCATGGCACGCCTTTGATAGACATTATCCACTACAAACGTCTTGTTGGTCACTGATGAGAGCCTCTGGCTGTGATAGAAAAGAAACAGAGAGCAGGAGCAAAACAGTAATGAAAGGAAGACTCTATCTGGTAGCAAGGTGAGTATCTCATACTATGCTCTCAAATAGCCGATAGGAGAATCTCCAATATACTCAAAACAATATCATTTACTAATGCTTTCAGTTACAGTAGGCTAGGTATTTATAAGGATAGAATTATAACTAACTTCCTCCCTTTTAGGACATGTAATCCCCACAAACTAAATAACTAACTCTCATTCACTCACAATATGATAATGCTCCCAATTCCTTACTAAACTGACCCACAACCTAATTAAATAATTGAAATAAATCAATAAGCTAATAACCGTTCCCCATGGTATCCTATCAGTCACCTTCTTTATCTTACAACTACAAGACCAGACATTTATTATGCTGTCCAGCAGCTCTGTCAATTTACTCAGGCACCCACTACCACTCATTACCAAGCCTATCCGGGTCCTTTCTTATCTCAAATGCTGTCCAGGCAAAGGTCTTCATTTCCCATCCAAGTCCAGTTTTCAGATTAAAGCCTTCAGTGCTTCTGATTGGGTTAGGTTCCAGATACAAGACATTCTGTTACTGGTTTTTGTGACTTTCTTGACTAGGCCTTAATTTCTTGGCGACACAAGAAGCAAACTACAGTCTCTCGTTCATTATCTAAGGCAGAATATCGAGCTCTTAGATCTGTTACATGTGAGGTGCAATGGCTTCTATATTTGCTTACTGATCTACACATTCCTCATTCATCTGCTGCTGTTCTTTACTGTGATAACCAGTCAGCTTGTAACATTGCAGCAAATCCCACCTTTCATGAATGCACCAAGCACATTGAGTTGAATTGTCACTTAGTTAGAGAAAAACTTCAAGCTGGCATTATTCGGCTTCCAATTTGCAGCTCACATCAATTAGCTAATATATTTACTAACTTGCAAGGTGGTAACAGACTCAGTTTCATCATTTGTTGTCCAAATTTTCTGTGATCAATGTATACTTGCCACCTTGCAAGGTGGTAACAGACTCAGTTCGTTCAATTGTAATCTATTCATTACACTTTATTTAGTCATTATGCAGCTGGCAATCACTATGTATTAGAGTGTGTGTGTGTGTGTGTGTGTGTGTGTGAACACTGTACAGATGAGACAAGTGAATAAAGCAAAAGCATTATTTTGCTACTTTCCCTTTTCCCTTTCCTTTCTCGTGTTAATTGTATTTTCTGCTTATATTCATTATTTGAATATCATTTGTGGTTCAGTTTCCATCAGAAAGCTAAAAGTGGTAAGGAAAGGATCTCGTAAACAATTAGATTTTGCCATACAACATATGGTGATATTCAACTGAAAATTGTTGCTAGATGGGTATTAATAAGAAATGAGCAATTTGTTCTAAAGATTGAAATTTGATCTTCCTTCAGAGAGAAATAAATGATCAGATTTATTAAATCAGCAGGCACAAGCAACACACACACGTGCACACACTCCTTTAGATGGTGAAGAGACTTGAAACCTTTTAAATGTACCTGTTCAATATTTAAGCATTATACTTAAGATAAATGTGATGACCTTTAACACTTTTACTAATACATGTGATGACGGTGAGGCCTTCATTCTTCCAGATTGAACCTAAGGAACTTTTTTCATATTTATCCCTTCTCAAGTGCATGGTCACTCTGTTACAATGTCGCAATGTGTTGGCATAGGCAAGTGCATCATTAGATACATTGTGTCATAACATGTACAAGTACCAAACTAGCATCATGAGACCCCATAATTCCATCGTGGTAAAAAGGCGCTTCAATCATGAACGTAACTGTGGCATAAATTTCTCATCTTTACCTCTTTTCCAATTACAGTTCAACATTCAAATTTACCAAAACAAAATAACACTCAAGCAATGTGGCACTCCTTCAAAATATTCATGATAACTAATAATTAATACTTCACATTGATTAAGCCCAATGACTCCAACACACACACACACACACAATAAGTATGCCAAGACCCAATATTCATGGTTTCCTTAGAATCTTCAACATTAAAACGTCAACATAAAGCTAAGGCTAGAAAAAAAAGTCTTGATACTTTTCATGGGACTATTGTACGGAAACTGGGGATAGAGAGAAGAGAGAAGAAGTTTAGCAGTAAAGCGCATACCTTTAAAATATTGACAAGGTGTGTGCTTGTGTTATCCTGTAAACGATCAGATCGATGGAGCCTTGCAGGATCAAGCCCACATAAGGCCAATTTATCTGGCTGCTCTAGACACTAAAATATATTCCACGTTCTATGGTCACAAAATGGCACAACCAAATAAAAACAAAATCCAGTGGCAAATTAAGTTAAAAAAACCTAAAATGGAAATAGCATTAAAATTAAATTAACCTAACATAGAATAAAAAATACACTAGGGGAATATATTTAACTTGCCTGCACACTGAAGTCCTGGCAAGTCAGTAATATTCTTGTACCCTCCAGTCCCTAAACAAAGTAAACAGTAGAATATTGCAAATAATCTTTTTCAAGCGAGGTCAATAGCCAAAATTCAAGAACAAACCAAAAATGACAGATTCAATTGGTTTATCCCATCATCTGAGGCTTTCCGCCCTATTCAAGGTACTTCAAATTAAATTTGAGAACAGGCACCTGTTCAACAATTAAGTCCCAGAAAAGGGGCCCAACAATGGCAGTCTCCCAGTTATGTATATGCAAAACATCAGGTTTCTTGCCACATTTTACTATGTAGTCAAGTGAAGCACGAGAAAAATAGGAAAACCTGATAGCACAAGATTATGTGTCAAGATTACTGACAATTCTATACACCATAACTGATAAAAACATCTTGATTCAGTCAAATTCCACTGTCTCATCTTCACCAGAGAGTAAGTTGCTGTTGCTGATCTAATTATCAGATTGTTAGAGTTGCCTTTTGAATTCTCTCTCTGAAGATAGTTCAGGAGCACAATGTGGTCAAAATGGACTCCAAACCAGCACGTAATCAAGTAACATATTTGAATTCTTCCCATTGCCTTCTATTCATAAAATCATTATGTTTTCTGCCCCACGTCTATTTATTTTGTCAGAATTTTAACAAATTAATATTTGCTATTAGTTATAACAGTGTTTTGAAAAGGATGGATTAACAAATTAATATTTGTTATTAGTTATAACAGTTTTTGGAAAAGGATGGATAAAGCCCATTCTTGGAGTGATGGGAAATTCATGTTTCAGTTTGAATATTCTTATGTCACTGCCAAATCACATAAGTTGAAAGAGCAACCTTTTAGATTCATCTGGTTAGCCATGTAACATTTATCAGGGATACAATCTCACTTGCCTTTCAAAATCATCTGGGTAGCCATATATCATTTCTCGGCTGAAAAGGGATGAATACTGTAATGGCTCTATCAAAGTGACTCCAATGCCATAAACAACACTGTCACGTATTCAGGTATAAAGGCAATAAGCATCAGCGGATTTAAAACACAACAAGCATGGTGAACTTTATCTCTGACTTCTTTCACAAACTATTGACATCCACTCACGTGCAACCATGATGATTATACACAAAAATGCCAAACTAACCCGGTCCAAACTCTGTTGCCATGTAATTGACCATTAAAATATGAATAAGCCTCTGCCTTAACTTCATGCAGTCCTTGCACTTCATCTAGGTTCAAGCAATCATACCTATGTGAAAGTTAATACAGCGACAGTGAGTCAAAAAAAAATCAGGCTGTAATTGGACTCATATTAGATCAATTGACAAAAAAAAAATTCTTTTGAACCCAAAAAAAAATAATCTAGAATATGCAGAACTTTTTCAGCAGGTAATCTTAGAAATTTTAAAGAAGAATCAAGAAACAAAAAAATGGCTTCTCTTTTTTACTTTGGCAATATGACCTCCACCAGATGACCCTTCCTTTGCAGAGCACGAGATATGCCAGTCACATATGATGCTATAGATCCTCTAGAGACTAACGGTGACATTTCGGTGCAAATGTGAACAATGTGAAAAGCATTCCTGAAGAAATTGACCAAACCAAACAGAACAATCAGATTCTATGGATATTTATGTAAAGAAAAAATGAAAAAAGAAAAGAAAACCTGTGGGCAAAACAAATATTTTAAGCAATAATTCTAATTTTTTAAGACAGAACACAGCTAATTACATAATACTTCAGAAGACTCCACCAAATGATGGCAGAAAAATTCCCGATCGTGTCTAGACATGAATTCAGTATCCTATTGAACTCTAGGATTTATATAGTAGCCATACTCATTGTTATATAAAAATATATTTTTATATTTTTAGCTTTATTTGTATCCAAGCTTAGCTTGGAAAAAAAGATATTCATGGCTGATGTTTCTCAGGGATTTGCATGTAAGGTATGCCACTAACATGAAATGGGTGGCAGTTTTGAAATAAACTTCAAAAAGCTTCACGTATCAAAATATACTTTATAATACCCCGAGGTTGATGTATCAAAATATATTTTATAATACAGATAGTTTCTGATGTAAATTATTAGAAAGAGGGTTATTTTAAGAAAATCAACACATATTTTTACAAATAATTAACTTAACTAATTATCTCAATTTGTGTGAATTAGTCATCTAACTCTTACATTTAGAACTAGAGGAAATATAATTATTTATGAGGATATAAATGATAGAATGAAACTAGTGAACAATTGATTTACTCTTTGCTGCTGTCTGAGAATTGACGAAGTTCTTCTAAAAGCTCAGGGTCTCTTCTTGCTGAACTGTCAGTAAAAATATCAGCCACGCTCAATTTGTGCTTTATCACCAACCTTCTCAATTCAGATGCCTCTCCAGGAGAAACCATGTTGGTTAAAACCATTGAATCAATCCGAAGCAGCAACTCCCAACAAATTGACAGGTTGTCTGGGTTGGCAGGATGCAAGCCGAAACGTATAGTGAAACTAATCAACTAGTGAACAAGTGAAGACTACTAAACTAGGAAAAATATATTATTGATCCAGTCAGATTGTTAGTAAATATAAACAACACAACATCCTTTGCAACCTATTTTGAATATAATAGATTTATCAGCAATGCATATACTTCACTTATTGCATATCAAAAGAGGGAAGACAAATGCAAGAGTATGCACATGCCTCAACCATTCCCTCAAGCAGAAAAATCTGTCCCCCGGGCAGTGAATTATTTCTTTGCGAAACCAGATCCCAGGGGGATGTTGATATGAGTTTTCTGCCTAGTTGGGGTTTTGGTATTTGATCTCTCTAACCTATAGTTATGGAGAGGCTTATTGAGGCTAGCTACTTGAGTATATGCTTTAGAGTTTAAACTGAAACAATAGCAGCTTGTGAATGTAACTAATTCATCAATGTTTAATGGAACCAGTTGTAAAATTTCAAACAGCATGCGTGTCAACAAAAAAGAAAACGTAAAAACACACAAACAAGATGTATTGATCTATTCATCGATGATATGTAACAAGGAACAAAGGCACAACCAAAGTATCACCTTTTGCAGCATCAGCATGCTTTTCTGCTTCCAATTTCTCTATCCTGTTGAGCAACGACTGCCTTTCTGTGTTAGCTTTGTTAAGTTCCTCTATGGCTGCATGGCGTTGTTTGTCTAAGTACAGAATGTCTGTGTATACAAGAAAACAAATCAAAGTTACAAAATACTTCAATATAACGCACAACTATCACTAAGGTGGACTCGTCAGACAGCCCCCAAAACAAGGATGACAGAAAGCAGAAACCAACTGAAGGCAGAAGGGAAAGACTCAGAACGGGAATTATTTATGGAGAATCAAGTCAAGTCCGGGAAAGAACTGACTTTGCTGAGCTTCTTTGAACAACTTCCAAATATCATGTTGTTTCGCATCCTGATCATCAGTTACCTAAAATATTGGGGGAAAATAAGCAGTGAGATACTTGTTAAGTAAGGGAAGACGCAAGAAATGTGTGTAAACTGCACCGTATCGTGGGCAAAACCATATACCTGCATCTGGTCCACGTTAGTAGTACCATCAAACCTGAGATGAGTGTCGATTAAAAATTAGTGGAGGACTACTCCCAGTAGTATAGGTTAAAATATCAATTAACAGGTCATATTTTTGGATAAATGCTGAAGGGGCAAAAAAATAAATCTTACCGTACTTCATCTTGTCGATTGTCATCTCCATTTCTGAAAAAAGTCATATATGAATTACAGGCCAAGTGAATTTCCAGGTGAATTTACCCACTATCAATCCATTATTTCTATTCAATATGCCTTCAATCAATTACAAGGTGAAGTTTGCCCAGTTTGAATAATCAATGCAAAAATGACGAGTTATGAGCCACACATTAAGCTTCAAAGTTGCATTATGACAAGTCAAATGCTGTGAGCAAGTAACGCAAGATTTTAGATTCGAACCATTGTTCTATCAAGTAACAGTTATGCTGCTTTATAGCCACACCCCACTCAACTTTTTCCCGGGAAAACACAATCAACACGAATGCTTCTAACTTCCAAATTCATACTGTTTTCGAGAGAAACAAACAAGCCAAAAAAAGATGGTTGTGAGCTTGAAGGATGATTATCACTTAGCTTTCTTGCAGCATTTGATGCAGTGTAGCTCAATTCAAGAGTCTCACCTCAAACAACGTAGTGGCAGACCAGTAATGGGTTTCCGGGACGAGGTGGTGGTCCTTCTGGACGTCGGAATGCGATAAAGGGAAGGAACTCCAATCCCTGCTCCTATTAATGTCTCCATTTCCCGTTCTCATACACAGAGAGAGGAAAAGAACGAGGAAGCTGCTCTTGACAACTACCCCACCGAGATCACCAATCCCATGACGATATAACAATGGCATCCATATCCACGATACCAGGTTAATTATTGATGGTAATTGCCTCCCCACAACAGAAAATTGCCTTTATCACGAGGTGAAACAAAACGGAGTAGCAGTGGCAGGCAAGTAGAAATGGTACAACATGAAAAATTGTCTATACAGTATACACTATGAAGTAATTTCACTCCAGAACAGGAACTTACTGTGGGCTTTTTTCCTGCAAAATTATGATTAGATGTTCATGTCATCATCGAAATGAGCGGCGGAATTTTGATGAAGCGACATTGCGTCAAAATCTCACTCACAGGCTTATTGATTGTTTTGTATGTTTCCTCAAACTTCAAGTAACAAAAACAATCCACTGGAAAAAATAATGGTAACAAAAACAGAGAAATGTGCAGTAAACCATCATGAGATTTGGGATTCTTCTTTGTTTTTCTGGGCAGGGTTTAATGTCATTTTTAACTCTAAGAAATGAATTCTGATTTTCACATGATTTTGATCTATATATTTTTATAAGGATTTAGATGTTTAACATCGTTAAATATTGTAAGTATCAAAACCAAAAATCTATCAAAAGTTAAAAGTAGGGATTAAAATCAAAATTAGTATATAGATAAAAAGATTTTGATTTTAATCAATATACTTTTAACAACTTTTGGTTGTAGCCTTTACACTTAACAAGGATAATTAACGGTGTTAAACATGTAGATCTTTATGAAATTATAGTGACTAAAACCATATGTCTAAAATTTGAGAAACTCAAAAAACTTCAAACAAGAATAATGGGATTCTCACCTAGAAATGATGAAAGCTAATGAACATTTTTTGTCAAATAAATAAAATTTGTAGCCTTGAAGAATAACAATAATGGTATAAATATAGTAAAAAAATTGTTGTCGTTTTATTGTCCTATTGTAAGTTTCAATTTAAATACTTCGGCGCCAAAAAAAAAGCCATAAAATGTTTTTGAAATAAAAAGAAATATTACTGTATATATATTTTTTATTTAATAAATATTAATAATTATTCAACTGTTGTATGTTGAAAAAAAACTAAATTAGTATAGGCATCCATGCAAAGATGCACATGTGGTGCTCATCAATATTGATGAACTCTCCCAAACTCACCAAATCTAGACTGCTTAGGTTTTATTTTTTATTTTTATTTACATTCTTAAAAATAATTGTTTTAATAAATATAAAATCTAAAATAACTATAATATCTCAATTCTCACTTTTTTAAAAAGTGGATTTTTAATTAAAAATGTCATTTAAAGAGAAATAGAATGTGTATGTTTCATATTTGATGAGTTTTTACCATGCGTTGTATAAATCTATCAATGAGCGCTACACTCGGACCCACGATTGAATGGTCGAATTGGGGCTGTATATTACTGAAACGCACAACCATAAGATGGGATGTTTGGAATGGGTCAAACATGATGGAGAAATGATTTTATATAAATCGAAATAAATGTATAAAGAAGAATATCTCGCTTTGCAAAAAAACACCGTTAAACGGGCTTTTAGACTCCTACAAGTATTGCCAAACACGACAATATCTTGTAACCCATCTAACTTATTGGCCAAAAACTGTGTTTTTCATTTAAATTTACTTAAAAATACTTTTTTAAATATCTACAGAGGTTTTATAAACAAGAATGGGGTGTTTGGCAAAGCAATTGAACACCCCAAAAGCACATTCAAAGTGTTTTTTTACAAAACGAGATAATCTCCTTCATACATTTACCTCGTAAATAGTAAAAGCACTTCTCCACCGCTTTCCCAAACGGACCCATTATTTCAGTGTGTTTAGGAACTCCGTTGAAAGAAAGGAGTTCCATTGAGAGAAAGGAGTTACGGATTTTACGTAAAAATACTTTTTTAAATATCTACGGAGGTTTTATAAACAAGAATATTTAAGTGTGTGTTTAGGAACTCCGTTGAGAGAAAGGAGTTCCGTTGGGAGAAAGGAGTTTACGGATTTCTAAATGATTTTACGGATTCAAGATAGTTTTTATGAATTTTAGGATGATTTTTACGGATTTTGAGATAGTTTTATCTCGATTTACGTGCAATTTTGGGGGAATACAAAGTTCCCAAACAAACACTAACATCCCGTTTGGTTCAGTGAATCTATAGGAATGGAATGGAAGGGAAAATTTTTTAGGGTGTGCTGTTTGGTTGGCACTGGAATGGAAAATAGGTTGATGGGAGAATTTTTGTTTGATTGGGTTAAAATTGTAGGAAATAGAGTAGAAAAGTTGTATCAAATGACTATACTGCCCCTAATGACAAATGTAAATTTTTTTATAAATATATGTATTTATTAACAAAAATTCAACTTATTTTATATTTATTCTTTAATATTTAATTATATAATATATAATTATATTATCTGTATTTAATATATATTTATTATTAATTATATATATATATATTTATTATTAATTTTATATATATATATTAATATATAGGTGAAGATGTGGATGAAGACCACATCTTCACCCATTCGAATGGGGTGACGATGTGGTCTGAAGATGAAGGCCACATCTTCACCTCATTCGAATGGAGTGAAGATGCACGTCTTCTCCACTTCTCCGTAGTCTTCTACAGCGACGTTTGCTTGTTCTGTTTTTTGGTGACGATTTGCTTATTCCGTTTTCAAATGTTGTGAGATGAATGATTTATTTGTAAAGTCATGCAACACACGATTATCCATTCGTCTTCACCTTCTGTTCGTCTTTTCTTCGTTGCCGATGCAATGAGCTGCATTTATATGGGGTTAAATCCGTCTTTTGCTTGCGACTGAAAATGGCTTCCCGTGGGAATCCATTTACCATCGCATTCGTTGAATTAAACGACCGCCGCCCATGGGAAATCTCAATTTTCCATTTCCATCGACACATTTTCAACAAACCAAACGGGTTGTAAGAGTATGCGAGGGTGCTTTTGGGTAAAGTTTGGGACTTTACATCTCAAAGTCATTTTACATCATTCTAAAAATTCATTTTTTAGAATTATATTTATCCAATATCTAACTATGTGTTATTCGACGCAGACATAAGAAATTTTTTAATTTTAATCTCATAGATATATAATAGGGAAATTCCCAATTAAAATTGATCAGAATTGAGATGCATGTCTACATTTTTAACAAGGGATTACAAGATTTGTTGACTTTATCTCTTTACCTACTTCCTATTTTTCTCTACTTCTCTATTCCATCTCATTCTCCTCCAACCTGTCATCTCCTCTCCTTCTATAGTTATATAATGCTTCGTCATCAGATTTTCCAGAATCTCCGATTTACTATTTTGGGTCATCTTCCTTATCATCATCATCATTGGATCATTGAAAATCATCATCAAGTCTGAAATTTTGGGTCATCTTCCTTATCATCGACAATCTCAACCGCTACGCATCTCCAGTCAGTCAGTAACTCATGAACCCCATAAAACTACTCAAAAAAAAAAAAAAAAGCTTTCTGTTCTCTTCCCTCGTACACAATCTCTAAATGAAAAAAATTAGTTCTTTGTTGCACTAACACCATCTGAGATCAATCTCTCCTCTAGCCTGGGGGTAATCATGATTGGCTTCTGAAGCTGGGAAAAATGATTACTTTGTTGGACAGTAAATTGACGGAAAATCATGTAACCCTGCAGGTTTATCCAACTTACAACTTTTGAGAAAAAAAAGACTTTGAAAAAAGATTAGTCTGTTGGAAAAATGATGGAGAAAGCCATGCCTTTCTACCCGTGCAACAGTGGTCTAATGAAGACGATGAACAGTGAATAAACGGATGTTAGTTATGTGTTATCATAGTGTGAATTGCCTCCATTTTAAGCCTATCGGATCGAGAACTTGCAGCTTTAAATATTTTAAAGTGCTGATTGCATGTCCAAATATATTATAGGGTGATAGATGTACTTCAATCCTATTATTTTTATGTCGTTTCTTCTTTCGGGGCCTGAATGTCCTTTTTTCATTTGAACATCATTCCCCTATACAATTCAACACCTCACAAGAAAATTTGAAATTTATACCCCCGTCATTTGCATTCGAAGATTTGTAAAATGGTAAAATACTGCTTCATTCCACTACATTGCGAGTTCAAACATTTCACTTAACTCTACACATACAACGCTATTATTGAATACACAACAATATTTATGAAAGAAGTCCGTCCACCTAAACTTCCCCACTGGGCGTGCTTCGACCAAGATGGAAAAAAAAAAAAAAAGAATCCCAGATTTTTCCCCTTAATTAGATCGTTTCAACGAAAGAAAAGAGGATTAAAAATGTTCCTATTGCGACAGTAATCTTTAGCCTTCCATCAATAAGCCGAAGGTAAATGTCAAAATATCACAACATGCATGATGCGTGCATCCCCTGCGCCTGCAGAGGCACGTCTTTCCTACCTAGATCAAGAGAATTATCACGAAACAGTGCAATGGAACTTTTTTTTTTTTGGGTAAATAAGGGGGCACAGATTTCTATTCAATTGAAGAATTGATTAAATACCATTCAAAGGGGTTATTATGAAGGAGCGTCTCTA
>JANTPZ010095826.1:2581-22732 GCA_025593235.1 Vachellia pachyceras | reverse complement strand
TTTAATTCCATATAGTGGCTAAGATTATCCCAGATAGATCAATGCTAAACAAAGGTACTGTAAAAGAAAGTAGATAAAATCATTAAGGTAACTTTGGGGGAAGTATACCTTCGTCAGAACAATCGTGCTGATAACGTGTTATGAAAGTAAGAGCTATCGGGATAAAGGATAAGAGAAGAGAAGAGAAGATAGGAGAGCAATGGCATTCAGATTTCTCTATTTCATTCAACAAGTACAAGACCCTATTTATAGGCTCTGAGAATGACATCCAAGAGTCATAACAATTAATAGTACAATTAATACAGATATTAATTGTAACTCTTCCTACATTGAATAACTACTCGTTTCTCTGTAACCATTTATGAACAGTATTTATGATGAGGAATGTGAAGAGTCAATGGTCATCCACTTATTTAATAATATTTATAACAAACGAGACGGGTACCCATTTATTGTGGTATTAGTTATGATACAAAAGTTTGATTAATTACCCATCAGTCCTTGAAACAAATTTCATGAGTTCTATTAACAGTTTACACTTTACATACACTTACATAATTATCCTGCAGCATGATATTAAGTTGGGAAATTAAAACCCAAAATTTACTTTAGGTACCACTGGCCACTGCTACTACAAAAATATTTTAAAAACTTACTATGTTATAATTTTAAATGTTACTGAAAAATATTAACTCGAGTTCTTAATAAAAGAAATAGTTTAACTTTTTTTTGTGATAGTTAAAAAATTAAATAAATTATTTAATTGTAATACATATACTGTAATAACCATCATTATATTATAGATTATGTTATAGCTCAGGTACAATAGTTGGAGAAAAATGTAAATATATCATATAACTAATTTCTTTAATTCTTAAAAAAAGTTAATCAACTCTTATATTAAGGATTGGGATAAAACAGAGTGCTCATTCACAATAAATGCAACAACATCATGATATCATTGTAGATATATAGCCTCTCCGCGTAACAATGTTGAAGAGTTATAATTCTTTTTTGTTAAGTATATGTATTTTCATACTAAAAGTAATTTTGTTCAAAGTATTATAAGGTATTAAAAGTAGGCACCTTTTCAATTAGGATTCAATTGTCAGTTTACCACGTTTTGAGTTACTAGCCATTCACACTGTACTCAACCCTAATGAGAGATTCGAATGTAAACAAGGCTGGTAGGCTTTTTATATGTATATATTCTTCCTGAGTTCCTGTCCATAGTATAAAACCTAATTGGTAAGATAGAATTTAGGTGTATGCAATGCACAGTTACACACACGCAGAAGCATATACTTCACAAAAATATTATACATACATGTCCTTACGTTTAGGAAGAAAAGTCAACACTAATTTAAAAACACTCACATCAAACAAACAGTACTAATTTTGTTTGGCCAGCCAAACAGTGCTAATTAAAGTAAATGTTCCCCCAAAAGGTTGGGCATGCAAATGAATGAAAAGCGACGAAGCGCCATGAGAGTGTCGGATTCAGCGTTCATCTTCATCCCAACTTGCCTTCAACTTGGGTCCGGTGGGACCTTCTTCTCTGAACAACTCATTTGGCAGAAAATCCCGAACCTTCTGAGGCAACAACTTCTCCAGCTTCGCCGGTATGTTATAGCTTATCTTTGGGCCCCACAGCCTCCGATAATTCAGCCACGCCGGCTCCTTTACCGCCGACCCCAAATAATCCCCGGAAACCACCTCAAATCCCTTCCCCAAATCCACAAACTTTTCGCTCTTCCCCATGTCGTTTCTTATCCAAATCATCTTCGTTCCTTGAAGAACAAGCCCTGGTTTCGAGTACAACGCATGGCCGTTCAGGGAAGAATATGCAACGGGGTTGTTCTTACCGGGTTGGAATTCGAGCTCCGACGCGTCAACCCATTGGCCTCCGCTGTGTTGCGAGAAGTATACGCTCTTTAATTCTCCATTGAAGTTGCTTATTCTCAGTGTCACATGTTCCCAGTCCCCTATGTGTTCGCCGATTTTTCCCAGTGGGATACTATTGATGATACCCACTTTGGCTCTTGATGGGCCATTGAATGGGTAGAAAATCCAGATGGAAAGGTCAGTAAATGTCGCTCCAAACATTGGCTTTATGTGTAAGTACGCCTGGAAGCTCTGTAAATCTCCTCTTTTGACCCTTTCTTTGTTGGTTCCATCTTCAGGAAGATCAATCCAGTATGCTCCATCGTTTTCTCCTCCTTGAGGAAGGTTAGAGCCTGACGGGTCTATAGCTTCAGGTTTTGACTCTTCACCTCTGGTATAAAGTAATGCCCCGTTTGTGAAATACCATTTGACAGAAGAAGGTAGATACTTTTCATTAGGGTGAAGATACATCAATGGAGCATAAGCTTCCATTAATGCTTCAGCTTGAGGAAGGTTAGGCATGGAGGAGAAGTCAAGTTTAGTGTTCTTCAAGCAAGCTAAAGAAAGAGTACCGTTATTATTTGCTCCATTATGTTGAGCAAGGAAAGTGCCGACAGGAACACTTGGATCTTTAATCCTTCTATTGGTTGGTCTTGTGTTGTGGACATTGAACCCATCTGATGAGTGACTGCTGATCTTGTCTGGTCCCCAGATCGGTGATGAGTGTGTCTCAGTTTGGTCCGTGAGGTCTGACCTAACACACCGGATTCTGTCTAGGGAAGGCTTCTCCGGCGAGGTGGTGATGACATGGCCGACGGCTTTATAGCCGTCAGGTGGTGTTGGTAACCAGACATAGCCTGTGTTGGCTTGCTTGATGTCCAGAGCCTTGCTAGTCCAAACCAGACTGTAATCAACTGGTTTTGCCAGAGCCCCACTTTCAGCAGAAGAATTCGCTTTGGCCACAAGAACCCATCCAAAGAGGGGCTTGTTGTTGGGTTGGGCATAGCAACCTAACATGGAGAATCCTTCAGGAATGGTGGCTGGTTCATAGAAGGTAGCGCCCTTATTGTCCGGTCCTCCCTCAAAAGTGGTCCAAACTCTGTTAAAGCTTGAGACTTGAGACACTTGCAGGTCACCCAGATCAATGATTCCAGTGGCAAATCCATCACCTGCACATGAAGTAAGAATAATCAGTCCATGATGAATCAAACCAGTACGTCACACATTAATGTTTGAATAATGGAGAGAAATGTGAAGAACCTTGAGGCCAAACTGGGATATCAACTGGAAGCTTGAACAGAGAATCGATGGGAAGAGGTTTTCTTGAAATCGGAGAAGAAGACCGGTTCCCCATTGGTGATGATCAGTTTATCTCAGAGGGGAGATCGAATAATGTGTAAGTATATGTATGGTGAAGAAGGCTGATTGGCTTTGAACACACACACACACACACACACACACACACACACACACACACACTGAAACATATTAATACTTGTGAGAACTAAGTGACGACGAGGGTGGAAGATAATGTTTCATATAAAAATGATTTTACGAATGGCACCCAATGAAAACGTGTGGGAGTTGCTCTTTTGTGTTCCCACCGATCGCTTCGTCGGCCTTAATAAGACAAAGACCCACATGCCGCTAGCCCTGTAAGTTACTATCTTTTTTAAATAAATTAAATAAATAATTGGATTATTTAACCTTAATTTTCACCTTGCTTTGTTTAATGGCAACATCATTTTACACGGTTCCATTCACATATATCTCCTTCACACAGCCTTGTATGAGTATTTGATTATTTTTGTACGCAAGTACATTAATAATGATAACAAAACACTACTCCGAACCCCTTTTTTTATATACAAGTAATAATAGTAATTAATATTTAATTTATTTGGGGATTTGTGGTTAGGTTTGCTATATTTTAATTTAATGCAGATTAATTGGAAAACAATTCGAGTATGAAATAAAACCATGTCAGGTAACAAAGTTTTGGAGAAAGTAATCCACCGCAATCAGATCAGATTTACATAAAATAAAACAAATGCATTAAAAATTCAGTTTTAATCATACAAGTTATTACGTGATCTATTTGGGAAAGTGGTAGAGAAGCTAAAAGAGAATCGATTGCCACAAGGAGGGAGAAGCTATGAGAAATATTACCCGATTTTATTTATAGGTTAACTTCAATTTATACAGATCAAGAAAAAATTTAAATTACATTAAGTATTGATTAAAATTCAACAACTTTTTAACTTTATCTCCATTTAATATGTATTATTCACTTAAGAAAATATGCATTAGATCAATTAGAATAAATTTAGTCAACATATATAGTAATTTATGAATAGGATCGAAAGATACCTTCTCGTTTTACCCTATAAATAAAACCACACGAGTACCCAGTTGTTGTGGTGTTAGTTATGATACAAAAATTTGATTAATTTCCCTTTAGTCCTTGAAACAAATTTCATGAGTTCTATTAATAGTTTACGCTTTACATGTTTTGGAGAAAACTATAAATATATCATTTAATTAACTTCCTTAATATCTCAAAAAGTGTTAATCAACTCTTATATTAATTATCAGGATAATACTTTATAGTGCTCATTCACAACGAATGAAACAATATCATGATATCATTTTGTAGATATATAGCCTCTTAGCGTAACAATGTATAAGAGTTATAATTCTTTTTTTTCTAAGTACATATATTTTCATACTAAGTACTAACTATATAAGAATGATAAGCGCATTTTGAATCACAATCAGTACACACAGACCATTTCAACTCAAGGGCTATAAAAGAATACAAAGGGGAAGAATGTGAAGAACCTTGGGGCCAAACTGGGGTATCAACAGGGAGCTTGATTGAGGAATGAATGGGACGAGATTTTTTTTTTATTATCTGAAGTGTTTTCCATTATCTTGTTGGGTTTATTTCAGAGGAGATCGGATCTGCCTGTGTGATGAACGTGGTTAATTGGCTTTATCCACACCCAGTGAAGCACGTTTTTCTCAAGTTCTCCGTCGCTTGTTTTTTCCAAGGTACAGGTGTCAATAAGGTTAAGATGTCAAATATTGAAGGAATGTATGATTACAATTCACCCAAGTGTACGTGTAATGCATTTCATAACTGTCACACACACACACGCGTATAAAGGAGATTTTTTTTTGGCTAGTTGTGTGATTCTGATAGTAGAAGGATATACATGATTGGGGATTTCATCAACATTATCCGCTTCCTTGGATTAATGGCTGTATCGATCTGTAAATGCAGGGTGTGAATTGTGATACAGAAATTCAATGTCCACACTTAGAATTGAATGTCGCAAATGGAGGGCGTGATAAAGAAAAAGAGACGTATGGATGATATCAGAGAATCTATATGTATGGACCACATGTGACTGTGAGCTGCTTCTTGATTCATTTCTCAATCTTCTTTTTTTTGGGATCACAAAGGGCAAGCAAAGCTTGAAGAAGAAAAGGAAAAAGGAGATAATTCATATGGGGATCAACACCCCTTACAAAAGATTGATCAATAAAGAGGCATTCTCTGCAACTTGGTGGGGCATGAGGAATCAGCACTATCTGCGAGTCTCTGAGGCGAGTTTTCTTTGCTAGAATATCAACACACATCAAACACTCCCTTGGCACGTAGTATAGCTCCACATTCCACCTATCATAAAGGAGATGCTGAGTAGCCTCAATCTTCTGAATTCAAATATCTCCTTCACAGCCTTGCATGGACTTTATTCGTATCTTGATATTAATGATGATAACAACACAAACAAGCAAAACCCTTTTTATTAATGATTTGATAACTTGGTGATTTGTAGTTGGGAACGGTGTTTCGATTTCATGTAGATTAGAAAAAAAGTGTGGAACAAAGATGCTCCCATTTGAGGTGAAAAAATTTATGATTTAAAGAAGGCAATCCAATGAATAATCCCATTTGATCTATATGAGTCTAACTGCAACCAACCACAGACTTTGTACCCAAAATTCTGTTAGCCCACAAACTCTAACAACGTAGTTGACTGTTAATGGCTTGTGATTAAGCTCAAAGCTAAGAGAGATTCGTTAGCCAAAGGGAGGGGGAAGTTATGAGAAATATTATCCAATTTTATTTATAAGTTACTTTCAATTCATATAGATCAAGAAAAATTTTAAACTACATTAACTATTCAATAAAATTCAACTTTTTATCTTTATCTCTATTTAATATAGATTATACACTCAAAAAAATGCATTATTTATATCAATGAGAATAAAGTCAACATAATAATAAATGAAAGATAAAACTGGACATTTATATTAAACTTTAATAAAGTCATTTATGAAAATGATTAAAAAATACATTCTCTGTTTACCCTATAAATAAAACTAGACGAGTACCCATTTATTGTGGTATTAGTTACCATACAAAAATTTGTTTAATTCCCCATTAGTCCTTGAAACAAATTGCATGAGTTCTATTAACAGTTTATGCTTTACATACATAATTATCCTCCAGTATGATATTAAGTTGGGAAATTAAAACCCAAAAATTACTTTAAGTACCAGTGGCCACTGCCACTGCAAAAATATTTTAAAAACTTGCTATTTTTTAATGTTAAATGCTAATGAAAGAAATACTAACTCAAGTTGTTAATATAACAGGCGGTTTGACTTTTATTTTTGTGATAGCTAAAAAACTAAATAAATAATTTAATTTATACATACTAAAATACTCATGTGTATCATTATATTATAGATTAGAGGTCATTTGGAAGTCTGGTGGAGAATAGCTTTTATGGAGTTCGAGACAAAACTCAGGTTTTGAATAATAGATTTTGGAAGAATAACTTTTACAGATTTCAACGTAAAACCTAGGTTTTGAAAAGGTGATTGTGTTTGGGAAGTTATTGACTTTTACAAAGTTCGAGCAAAAATTAAGTAGGAAAGAGGAAATTTATTAGGAGAAAGATTGTGATTTGACAAGAAAACTTTTTTAAAATCTAGATTTTGTTTCCAAAATAGCTTTTGTAAAAAAAGTTAATACTTGAACGAAACCTAAATTTCAAGATAAAACTCAAATTTTAAGGTAAAACTTATGTTTTGATAATTGAAACCAAACGAGCCTTAGATTGTAAGTCAGGTAAAATAGTTTGGAGAAAAATATAAATATATTAGTTAATTAACTTCTTTAATATTTCAAAAAGAGTTATTCGACTATTATATTAAGGATCGGGATAATGCTTTAGATTGTTCATTCACAACGAATGCAACAACACCATGATATCATTTTAGATATATAGCCTCTTGGCGTAATAATGTATATTAGTTATAATCCTTTTTTACCAAGTACATGTTTTTTCTCACGAAGGATATAAGAATGATAAGCGCATTTTGAATCACAATCAGTACACACAAACCATTTCAACTCAAGAGCTATAAAAGAATACAAAGGGGGAAAATGTGAAGAACCTTGGGGCCAAACAGGAATATCAACAGGAAGCTTGAATGAGGAAAGAATGGGACGAGATTTTTTTGTTATCTGAAGCGTTCTCCATTATTTTGTTGGGTTTATTTCAGAGTAGGTCGGATCTGCCTGTGTGATGAACGTGGTTGATTGGCTTTATCCACACCCAGTGAAGCACGTTCTTCTCAAGTTCTCCGTCGCTTCTTGTTTTTTCCAAGGTACATGTGTCAATAAGGTTAAGATGTCAAATATTGAAGGAATTACAATTCACCCAAGTGTACGTGTAATGCATTTCATAACTGTGACACACACACACACACGTATAAAGGAGATTTTTTTTGGCTAGTTGTGTGATTCTGATAGTAGCAGGATTACATGATTGGTGATCTCATCAACATTACCCGCTTCCATCTGTTCCTCCAGCAGCAAATTCTTCCATAACTTGACCCCTTTGTTTAGCATTCATGGTCCTGTCAAAGCGCAGTGTCTTGAAACCAGCTGCTTCCAGAGGCTGTTCCAGTAAACAAGATATTATTTTTTGCAGCTGGTCCTTTTTTTACAGCTGGTCCGTTAAAGGGAGGGTATTGGGGGGAAGAAAATGCTGGGAAACAAAGGAAGGAGACAAAGGAAGAAAATGCCGGTTTTAAATCAGTATTTGGGAGAAGAGAGGAATGGAGGGAGAAAATAAAAATTTAAAAATAATACCATGTGACTCACATAAGAAAAATAACGGTTATGTTAAATTTACATCACTTTTGTAACGTTATGTATATTTTTTGTAACAAAAACTTGATGGTGCTAGACATCCCTTGGCATAAACTTTTTTTTTGTTAAAATTGCACCTTAACCCTATTTTTAATTAGTAAAGTTGAATAATCATTTTATCCAGCAACGTCGTAACCCAAGTTCCCTCTTTTCCTTCTTCACTTGCCATTACCGGCCACCCATCGGCAACCCACCTTTACTTACCCCTTTAACTCGAATTTGTTTAGGATGCTCATTAAAGTGTTGGACTCTTCCAATCCATTAAATTTGAACCATCTATATGGTCTAAATTAGATTTTTAAAATTAACAATTTTTATTAAAAAATCATTATTTGAAAATATGAAAATTAAGAGATTAATTTTATTGAAGATTTTATACCATTCAATAGGTCGGGGAAGCTCATCACTTTAATGAGCACCCTAACCAGTTCCCTTATTTATGATATCCTCTCTCCCTCTATCTCTCTTTGTATATATATTTGAAGCTTTTTCTGCCATTTATAATTTCCATTTTTCAGTTTCATTTTTTTATTTGCTAATTTTTAGTTTGGCATAATACAGTTTCTTGAATTCCCATTAATTAATGATTTTTCTAACATGGTTGTTTGTGTGTTTGTCCTCTTAAAAGACCCATTTTGTTTTTGCTTGCTTGAAATATTCTTTTGGAAGACCCATTTTCTCATTTTGTTATAAGTAGTAATGGTAATCGTAAAATCCTATTTTTTTTGCTTTGATTTGGAGGTGGTTTGGAGAAAAATTGTGCTACGAAGTTTAATCTATATATTATGCTTTAAAGTGTCTATATCAAATGTTCGTTAACATGCGTAAAAAAAAATAGTTGATATTAAGAGAGTAATATAGAATTTAAATGTGGCTCGAAAATTTTGAGATATTACTTTAGGGTTGAATTACAATTTGAGAAGAGTTGATAATTATAATGAAATTAAGAGTGATATATATATATATATTCGTGATTGATTAGTTTGAACATCACAATCAAAAGAGTTTGTGGATGATTGGTGAGTTTGATAATGTTAAAGCATTAAAGTCCTTGATTGAACGCTCACCTCTTAAAGAAACTTTAACTATCTATAACCGTATAATTTTCAGGAAAAAAATCACATGAATTTTAATTTTAATGTCCATTATATTTAAAAGGGAAAAGTAGTTTTTTTTGTTATTATAGTTTTGCCTCAAGTATAACTTAATTTTTATAATTTTGATTAAGTTATATGAAATTTAATCCGCTAAATTTTGATTCATTATACATCTTTGTAATATTAATCGTTTTATACTTTAATCCCTAAATTTTATTAAAGATATGATTTTATTTTACAAAACATAGGGACTAATATATTAAATGCTTAAACTATAGTGAATATTAATTCTTAAACAAGAAGATTAATTTTCTCTATTTAAAGTTTTAAATAAAATGAAAATACCATCTCTATGTTAATTTATATATATAATAGACACTATCATTTTTTCTACATAACGACCGAAATGAAGCAGAAATACAAATTTAACAAATGTGAAATTAGTATTCTATAGAGTAGTGACTATTAAACTAAGGTGTACGGTTCAAGAAAAAGTTAAATTAAAAGCAAATAGGATAGTTACCTTAGCAAGATGTAGGTGATAAATATATACCTAGAAATATATAATAGGTTGGATGGAACCCTCTAAAGATAAAGAAACAATAATAATTGTTGTTAATATTTTATGTTGCAAGACTATGTCAACCAATAATGGAAAATTTTGCTGCCTGCCCTGACCAAGACAACTCAACTAGCATTTGTCAATTTAGAGGTCAATAAAAATATTTCAAGCAAAAAAAAAAGTTGCCATTTGAATATATATATATATATATATATGTCATTTCATTCTTAGAATTTCATATTATAGGAACTAGCTCGTGTCAATTATATATACATTGGAGATTATTTGGGCTTCACACAATATATAAATAACCTCAACCACCATCTAGCTATATGTCCAGGAATATTTATGTTAATTTTTTTGATCCAGAATATTTATGTTAATTAACACCATACTCCCCCGTTCTTTAATTTATTTATTACAACAACTTCATTATTAACAATTTTATAGTGCTATATAAAACTTTAAACTCACCCTTCATAAGGTTCATTAATAATCAAGAAAAAGGTAATGCCTTAGACAAAAGATGAACATGTATTAATTACCATAACATAGGAAATGGTCTCATAGAAAAGTTTGAAGCAGTGTACAAAAAAAGGGAGAATTGCATTACTCAGGTTTCATGATAGTGAATTAATTACTCTAAAATCCCAAGAGGTTGTTAATAACAAGTCGAGGAGCACCATTGACAAGTGAAGCAGTTACCATTAACAACATCTTGTGACATTAGAATAATTAATTCGTAGTGTGGGACTTTAAAGTAATTCTTCAAAAAAAATACTAATTTTCAAAATTATAATGCACCTTATTGAAAAATTGGTGTATGTAGGTTCGGTTCATCAAACAATTGTAAATAAATTGAAGTGGAAGGAAAAGGAGATATAGTATTACGTATAGTAGATCCTTCAAGTTTGAATTTGGTGAAGTCACTTTATGTTGTTTTTCAATTTATTAATTTTAAAAAACTAGGCACCTGAATTTCTTTGTCCAACAGAAAACTTATATATATATATATCTATAGAAATAATATGGATGTGTGTGTGTGAGGTTAAGAACGCTAATCTCACCAACTTTAGGGAATGTCAACTCCAAATGATCCATGTATGTGTGTATGTGTTTGTTAACTATTCTCGTTGTTGGACAACTTCTCATTTCTCAATGACTTAGGCCCAACAAAGTTATTCAGCATAAACCTAAACATAAGATATTTCATAATTTAGTATGTGTCTCTGTTGGGAGAAAAGAGTTCTATTGGAAGAAAAGAGTTTATGGATTTTTAGATGATTTTACGGATTTCAGGATGCTTTTTATGGATTTCGAAATAGTTTTTACGGATTTTAAAATGATTTTGTCTCGGTTTGTGTGTTCTGTTTTTGAAACGAAATTCCCAATAAGCACTTAGTATGCGGGAGTTAGAGCTGTTTAGATCTTGGTTTGAAAATATAGATTTTGTGATAAAATATAAACTTTACTTTAAAACTTAAATTTTATCCAAGTACTCACAGTTTTCAGAAAAATTATACTGGAGATAAAACACAGGCTTTGAAAAGCTATTTTCTTGTTAAATCGCACACTCTCTCATAATAAATTTTCTCTTTCCTCGTATTTCTTTCTTTCTCTTTCCTCTTTTCTTCTTACTTTTTATTTTGAATTTCGTAAAAGTCAATAACTTCCTAAACACAATCACCTTTTAAAACCTAGGTTTTGCTGCGTAATCTGTAAAAGCTATTATCCCAAATCTATTCTCCAACACTTAAATTTTACCTCAAATATATAAAATTTATTTTCAAATGGACTTCCAAATGAGTTCTTAATCTTTTCCCACATTATTGTAGGTAGTATTCGATTAACAACTAATTTAGTGTTTGGTAGTTAGTTTAATTCTTTCAATCTCCCCAAATTGTTTGGGAAGTATTTGATTATTAGTTATTATTTAATATCCAATTGTAGTTGCAAATACAACTATGATAATCAATTATTATGATGAACATCAAAACCAGTTCTTCTTACTGACCATCTGCCTACCTATGCATAAAGTTTTTATCTATAACGTCTCCTTTGATATGTATAATGTATTTCTTTAGAGTGGAGGATTCTTATGGTACTTATTTGGATATAGAGGGATTCTTTTATTTGTCATTTTTTGTTTTTTCAATGTTTTCTAACTAATGAAGTTTACCTGTAGGCGGCAGATGTGTGGTTGACACATCATGGTAGCTACAATTGTGAATTTGCAATTTATTTATTTATTTTAATGATTGCACGGGAAAAAACCATTTTGAAATATCTAATGTATTAAAAGGAATACAGATATGTGCGTGTGACCGAAATTAAAAAGAAATACATTGAAATACTGAATTAAACTAATTTATAAACACTCAAATCAAACAAACAGTACCAATTTAAGTAAATGTTCCCCCAAAAGGTTGGGCATGCAAATGAATGAAAAGCGACAAAGCGCCATGATAGGGTCGGATTCAGCGTTCATCTCCATCCCAGCTTGCCTTCAGCTTGGGTCCGGTGGGACCTTCTTCTCCGAACAGCTCATTCGGCAGAGAAACCCGAACCTTCTGAAGCAACAATTTCTCCAGCTTCGCCGGTATGTTATAGCTTATCTTTGGGCCCCACAGCCTCCGATAATTCAGCCACGCCGGCTCCGTTACCGCCGACCCCAAATAATCACCGGAAACCACCTCAAATCCCTTCCCCAAATCCACAAACTTTTTGCTCTTCTCTGTATCGTTTCTTATCCCAATCGTCTTCGTTCCTTGAAGAACAAGCCCTGGTTTCGAGTACAACGCATGGCCGTTTAGGGAAGAATATGCAACGGGGTTGTTTTTACCGGGTTGGAATTCGAGCTCCGACGCGTTAACCCATTGGCCTCCGCTGTGTTGGGAGAAGTATACGCTCTTTAGTCCTCCGTTGAAGTTGCTTATTCTCAGTGTCACATGTTCCCAGTCCCCTATGTGTTCGCCGATTTTGCACAGTGGGATTCTATTGATGATGCCCACTTTGGCTCTTGATGGGCCATTGAATGGGTAGAAAATCCAGGTGGAAAGGTCAGTAAATGTCGCTCCAAACATTGGCTTTATGTGCAAGTACGCCTGGAAGCTTTGTAAATCCCCTCTTTTGACCCTTTCTTTGTTGGTTTTATCTTCAGGAAGATCAATCCAGTATGCTCCATCGTTTTCTCCTCCTTGAGGAAGGTTAGAGCCTGACGGGTCTATAGCTTCAGGTTTTGACTCTTCACCTCTGGTATAAAGTAATGCCCCGTTTGTGAAATACCATTTGACAGAAGAAGGTAGATACTTTTCATTAGGGTGAAGATACATCAATGGAGCATAAGCTTCCATTAATGCTTCAGCTTGGGGAAGGTTAGGCATGGAGGAGGAGAAGTCAAGTTTAGTGTTCTTCAAGCAAGGTAAAGAAAGAGTACCACTATTATTTGCTCCATTATGTTGAGCAAGGAAAGTACCGACAGGAACGCTTGGATCTTTAATCCTTCTGTTGGTTGGTCTTGTGTTGTAGACATTGAACCCATCTGATGAGTGACTGCTGCTCTTTCCTGGTCCCCAGATCCATGAATGTGTCTCAGTTTGGTCCGTGAGGTCTGACCTGACACACATGATTCTGTCTAGGGAAGGCTTCTCCGGCGAGGTGGTGATGACATGGCCGACGGCTTTATAGCCATCAGGCGGTGTTGGTAACCAGACATAGCCTGTGTTGTCTTGCTTGATGTCCAGAGACCTGCTAGTCCAAACCAGACTGTAATCAACTGGTTTTGCCAGAGCGCCACTTTCAGCAGAAGAATTCGCTTTGGCCACAAGAACCCATCCAAAGAGGGGCTTGTTGTTGGTTTGGGCATAGCAACCTAACATGGAGAATTCTTCACGAACGGAAGCTGGTTCATAGAAGGTAGCGCCATTATTGTCAGGTCCTCCTTCAAAAGTGGTCCAAACTCTGTTAAAGCTTGAGACTTGAGACACTTGCAGGTCACCCAGATCAATGATTCCACTGGCAAATCCATTACCTGAACAGGAAGTAAGGATAATCAGTCCATGGTGAATCAAACCAGTACATCACACATTAATGTTTGAATAATGGAGAGAAATTGTGAAGAACCTTGAGGCCAAACTGGGATATCAACTGGCAGCTTGGACGGAGAATCGATTGGAAGAGCTTTTCTTGTAATCGGAGAAGAAGACCGATTCCCCATTGCTGATGATCAGTTTATCTCAGAGAGGGTGGGATCGAATTATGTGTAATTATATGTATGGTGAAGAAGGCTGATTTTGGCTTTGAACACACAAACACTTATTGAAGCATTTAATTCTTGTGATATGTGACGACGAGCAGGGTACGAAGGTCAAAACGAAGGAAGACAATGATTCATATAAAAAGGATTTTACAAATAGTACCCAAATGAAAACGTGTGGGCGTTGCTCTTTTGTGTTTCCACCGTCACGAAACATCCTGTGCTTCCAAGTCCTACATTATTATTAATTCCCAATGGAAAGTTCATCATCTCTTTATTATTCTGCCACCACTAATCTTGTTTGCGTCGGTCTTTGGTTTTGTTTTAATGAGAGGGTTGGTACGTACTATAAAGTCCTAAGTATTACGAAAGGGATCAAACTCACAAGGTCATAGCCCGTCTTGTCATTTTTAAGAACGCATTCATCCACTGCGTTGTACCACCTTAGTTTTTAATACTACTGTATAAGGGTAGTTGGACTTTTTTTTTTAAGTTTTTTTCTACATAAAAGTTTAGGTGAACTCAGTACCAGTCCCCCACCAAGATCAGGTCACAACCACAAGGTTTTTTGAACACTTACAAAAAGGTTACGAGATCGTCTACCAAAAGAGCCCTCACAACGGTAGATGGAATTAAATTCAACTCTTTGTGGGAGTTGATGTTGAATACATTACTTAACATATTTATTTATAACTCATAAGGCTATTGGCACGTTGATCTTTGTCTCGTTAAGCCTGACCAAGCAATCGGTCCATTTTTTCACTAAAGAAAATGTCATTTAAGCAGAACATGTCAATTAAGTATAAAGGGATCATATATCCATTATAATAAATCCAAGTACACATATGTTTACTTGTGGTGTACGTTTATATATTTCGCAACCGTGACATATAAATTAAATAAATAAAAACTATTAATGGAGACTAAAGTTTCTCTTAACTTTTTTCTTTGGTGATTCTTGATTATGATTCGAGGATATAAATAATTTGATCATTTAACCTTGGTGGGGACCACGTTAATTTTGACATCTCTTAACCTTAATTTTCACCTTGCTTTGTTTAATGGCACCATCGTTTTATTCCATTCACATATATCTCCTTCGCACAGCCTTGTATGAGAGTATTTGATTATTTTTGTACGCAAGTACGTTAATAATGATAACAAAACACTACTCCCGAACCTTTTTTTTTTATACAAGCAATAGTAGGAATTAATATTTAATTCATTTGGGGATTTGTGGTTAGGTTTGCTATATTTTAATTTGATTTGATGCAGATTAATTGGAAAACAATGTGAGTCTGAGTGTTTGAATAAAATAAAGCCATTTCAGGTAACAGAGATTTGGAGAAAGAAATCCACCGAATAATTCGATCAGATTTACATAAAATAAAACAAATGTATTACGAATTCAGTTTCACCCAACAAGTTATAATGTATCTATTTGTAAAAGAGAAGTGCTTTTTCAAGGTAAATGTGTGAAGAAGATTATCTCGTTTTAAGAAAAATATTTGTTTGGCAACGCGGTGGAGAAGTAATTATAAGTATTTTCACACAAGCCGAGGCAAATATATGAAAGAGATTGTCTCGTTTTACAAAAAAATATTGTTGAACGTGATTATAAGTGCTTATAAGCACTTTTGGCAATTTGCCAAATGGTGACAGTGTTTGGGGTGGTTAGAAGCTTTTCCAAACACGCCTAATAACGCACCCGTTTAGGAACGCGGTAGAGAAGAACTTTTACGTAAGTCGGGATAAATATGTGAATTAGATTATCTCATTTTACGAAAAAATTCCGTTAAACAAATTGATTCAAATAAGAGCACAAGTTGCAGGCGTCTATCATGTTTTATTTTTAATTATGGAAGCTAATTAGGATAAGTCTGGAACAAATAGATGTTTGGTAAAGGTGAAATGCGACTTTTATTAGTGGTAATAGAATAATAATACATGTCACTTTTCTCCGTAGCAGAAATCACGTTTCTCAGTAGGATAGCGACCGTTTGAAAAAATGCCAAGAGAATACGTTTTATTTTCGATGGATTTTGACAGAATACGTTTACACCTACATAAATTCTGAATTTATAGTATATTTATTCTGTTAAAAAGGTTTTTTTATTCAGAATGTATTTTAAAAGAATAAGTTACCAACATTAAAGCTTACAAACTGACAGACTTTTAGATTTAAAATGCATTCTATAAATCCAAACGTAACTGCTTGTTAATTGTTTGTAATCTAAAAAAACTAAATAAATTATTTAATTGTAATACGTATATTGTAATAATCATGTGTATCATTATTGTATTATAGATTATATTATAGCTTAGGTACAATAGTTTGGAGAAAAATGTAAATATATCAATTAATTAATTTTTTTAATCTCTTAAAAAGTTAATCAATTCTTATATTAAAAATTGAGATGATATAGCGTGCTCATTCACAACTAATGCAGCGACATTGGGATATCATTGTAGATTTATAGCCTCTTTGCGTGACAATGTTTAGAGTTATAATTCTTTTTTGTTAAGTGTATGTATTTTCATATTGAAAGCAATTTTATTAAAAGCATTATCAGATATTAAATACATGCACTTCTTCAACTAGGTTTCAAACTTCAGTTTACCATGTTTTGAGTTACTAGCCATTCCCATTAGACTCAATCATAGTCGAATTCAAACAAGAAGGCTTTTATAGGGAGATTTATTGTAAGGCCCTAAGAAATAAAATTATTTATGAAAATGTCTAAAGAGGTTATTAATGATAAGTCGATGAGCACTATTAACAAGTGGAACAGCTGTCATTGACAACTCTTGGGACCTTTTCATAAATAACTTTCTTCTTTGGGACCTTATAATAAATATCCCCTTTTATATGTATATATTCTTTCGGTCTATTGTGTAAAACCTAATTGGTAAGATAGAATTTAGGTGTATGCATGCACAGTTACACACACGCGGAAGCAAATTCTTCACAAAAATATTATACATATCCTTAACTTTAGGAATAAAAGTCAACACTATGATCAAAAAGTGACATAAATAACCATTGAAATTTGCAACGTGGATCCAAGTTGGCCTTTTACTCTTTTTCGTACAAGATGTACAGTTCCCATTACCAAACAATTTCTTTGTGCTTCCCACCTTAGTCTAATAGCATTAATTAATTCTCAGGGAAACTCCATGTACTAACTATTAAATACATGTTTTTAATAGGATTATGCATATCTTATGCCTCATTTGGTTTGATGGAATTGGAGGTATGGAATTGGAAATAAAATTCATGATGATTGCATGTTTGGTATAAAGAATTGGAAATGGATATGAATTCCATGTGGAATTCAAACTGCCCCAATTCTATCAAAACAATTGCATCTGAAAAGTAAAGATTTCCAATTCCACCTCCATATTTCCATCCTTAACCCCATGTTCGACCTTGAGCAGAACATCGACGGTGAGCTGGAGTAACTTCCTCATCCACTACAACCATCGGCAACCTTGAGCAACCCAGCGATGGTGAGCACAGGCTATTTGGTTCAAACGATGGCAAGCATCCCACAGTGGTAACAGTTGCAGCAGCTGAAGAATTTGGTTCAAATGATGGCAATCATCCCACATTCAACCCACCACCGACGACCATAATCTTCAACACATCTTCCTCATTTGGCGAGAACTGAGCCATCATCTTCGATGCACCTTCCTCCTCCGGTGAGAGCTTAGGTTCAAACGAGCTGAAGTTGTTTTTGGTTTAAGTGAAGCTCAGGTTAAAAATAAAGTTGAAGATTTTTTATTTTTAAATATATAAGGGTATTTTAATTTTTTTACATAAAAATTAGGTTCCATTTCCATGATATACCAAACGTACTTTTAAAATCCATTTCAATCTCTATCTCCATCTCCATTTTTATGTCCATATCTATTTCCATATCGCTCAAAATTAATTCCAGTGTACCAAACGGGCCCATATATTTACTTCATGATTAATAAATTGAAAAAATAAATTTTATCGTTAATACAGAACATGCTAATTGCGAAACCTGTTCGGATAGGATTTTCCTTTGATTGAAAAGCATAACGAATGCGAATCACTCAATTTTCCACCAAATAAAGTTTCAATAGGCTGAACCAACATGTCAAAAAGTGACAACCACGGATTATATCAATTTAATACAGCCATAACTAAACGCATGCTACAATTTTAAGGAAGATTGAGAATTTTCAAAACAAGTTAAAATATCTTATTAATTAATAATATGGTTGATTTTAGTGAAACAGAGTAGATAAGATTGAGTTTTTTTTTTGGGAAAAGCTGGCATGCAATGCAACGAAGCCATGAGAGAGTTGAGCTCAGCGTTCATCTTCGTTCCAACTTGACTTCACTTGGGTCCGATGGGACCTTCCTCTCCGAACAACTCATTTGGCAAAGGATTCCGAAACTTTTGAAACCCAGATCTCAGACCCTTCAGGAACAATACCTTCTCGAGCATCTCTTGTATCTTGTATCTTCTATCTTATCTTTGGGCCCCAATGCCTCCGATAATTCAGCCACGCCGGCTCCGTTATCGCCGTCCTCAAATACTCCTCTGCAACAATCTCATATCCTTTACCCAAATCCACAACCTTCTCGCTCTTCTCTGTGTCGTTTCTTATCCCAATTATGCTGTTCCTTGAAGAACTAGCCCAGGTTTTGAGTACAGGGCATGCCCGTTTAGGGAAGAATAGGCGATGGATTTGTTCTTCCCGGGATGGAATTCGAGCTCCGGCGCGTCAACCCATTGGCCTCCGCTGTGTTGGGAGAAGTATACGCTCTTCAGTCCGCCATTGAAATTGCTTATTCGCAGTGTCAGGCACTCCCAGTCCCCCACGTGTTCGCCGATTTTTCCCGTGGAAACTTTTCAAGGCATGGGCCCAGTTTGCCTACTGATGGGCCATTGAATGGGTAGAAAATCCAGATGGGAATGTCTGTGAATGTTGCTCCAAACAATGGTTTTATGTGTATGCTTGGTTTTGTCCTTGGGAAGGTCTATCCATCTTTTTCTCCTCCTTGAGGAAGGTTAGAGTCAGATGGGTCTATAGCTACAGGTTTTGACCTTTCACCTCTGCTATAGAGTAAGGCCCCATTTGTGAAATACCACTTGACGGGAGATACTTTTCATCAGGATGTTGGTACATCAATGGAGCACAAGCGTGCATTAGTGCTTCAGCTTGGGGTAGATTAGGCATGGAGGAGAAGTCAAGCTTAGTGTTCTTCAAGCAGGCTACAGAGAGAGTACCATTAGTTCTTCCATTTTGAGCAATGAAGGTACCAACGGGAACAGTTGGAGCTTGAATCCTTCTATTGGTTGGTCTTGTGTAGTAGACATTGAACCCATCTGATGAGTCACTGCTACTCTTGCCTGGTCCCCAAATCCATCTATGAGTGTGTCTCAGTTTGTTCCTTGAGGTCCGACCTGACTGGTAGAGTATTTTTAAAATGAAAAGATGTAATTTTTTAAAGGGAGAGACGTGATTTTTTATGAAATTATGTCCTTATAGATTAATTAGTTTATAAATTAATTAATTTATTTGAAGGGTTATGTAGGGGGTTGTAATTCTAAAGTTATGTATTCCTACATACTGTAAAGATGCAACTCTTCATGAAAAAATCATTATGTTTGTGACCTTTTGAAGTTGTGTGTTTTTTACTTTTAATTGAAGCGACATTATTTCCAAAAAAATACCACTTCAAGACATCTTTCCATACTCTATAAATACGTTCTCCATCTCTCCATTTGGACATACAATTTTTCTTACAACAAAATCAAACGCATTGTTTCTCTCTTTGAGTGTACATATAGATAAATCCAAATTATTATTTTGTAAAAGGTTTTGTTGTCTTGACTTGAGTGTTTGAAATGTAATCCATACTCAAGGGTCTCTATTGTATCCTGTAGGAAATTCGCCGGTTAACCCAACTTGCATCTTATAATATAGGAGTAGATGTGGGCGAATTAAGCCTAAAGGAAAGTATTGTCCACGCCTTAGAGACATCGAGCATAACTTTCTTTTCCATCTTCTTTATCTTGTTTTCTTGTACTCTTTCATAGAATTATTTCCGCCCATATCGCCAACACTAACACACTGG